>JAJOOR010014125.1:0-25059 GCA_036250505.1 Solanum acaule | reverse complement strand
CTGTTCATTAAATTAAATGTTATTACTTTTTTATTTTTTCAAGCTAACAAATGCTCAAATGCCAAGTTGCTCACACACTTAATTTTTTCTAGAAATGTTAATTTATTGAGTTGTTTTCATTATTATTAAGCCTACTACATTTTTTTTTCATTAAAAGATTTAATTGTTAATAACTGCATCATTTTCTTATTCTTTCCCTCCGCAAAATGCTAATTTATTTTTCATTTGTTCTTTTTACATGTGATATCAATCTGAGTTCACTTTGGACTCATTGCTTGCATTTCTTCGAGTTGAAGTACGTCTTTGAGTCAGCCTCATCTATGCCCAAAGAAATTGGAAGCTGAAACAGGTCTCGGAAAGCAGAAAAATAGGTTGTATACATCTAATAGACACTGATATACAACAAGTGTATACAAAAAGGAGAATTGGGTTAAACCCCAAAAATAGCAGCGAATTTGGCCCAAGAAAGGCCCAAATTCAAATTTTCTCCCTTTCCCAATTTATTTATTTGTTATTACGTTGACCAACATTATATTTGATTTTGGTTTTGACGTAATTAACTCCCAGAGATAGTTATTTCTCCTTCTATATTCAAATTAAAATATAATATATGTGTATATATATATATATATGTTATACTTAGCTTTATGTTTTATTATTTGTCTTGCAACTTGAGTTATTCCCCTTAGAATGTCCCCTTTTTAGTATCCCCTTAATAGTAAAAATAATAATAATAAATATATAAATGGATTTTATTACTTAATTAATATTTCCTCAAAATTAGTCAAAGTCGTTTTAGTTAAATCATCGGTCAACTGCAAGTTAGCGGGCATTCTGAGGGCCTAACACCTTTTCGGAATGTACATTGAACTTCGAACCCTTTTTATTCTCAATTGATTTTATTTGTTTAACTCTTTTGAAAACCTTAAGTTTTTCTTGATTTTTACTAAAAATTAAGTGGTGGCTTTGGTTTTTTTTTTGGAAATTCGATTTCTCTTAAATCATAAGTTTAATCGATTTTTCGAAAACTTAGTCACTTTTCTTTTATATTTATTTTTCAAGTAAAACAGAAATGACGACAATTTGACTAATTGCTATTATTTAATTGTTTATATGTGCTTAATGAGTTTAAATTTTTTGTAACTATCATTGCATTCATGGCACTTTCTGTATGTAAAGTATATTAAGAACGGTTTCTGCATAATCGCAGCCGGACTTTTTATACTTGACCCTTTTCCGGAATGATCGACAATTTGTTCGTACGTCATGCGTCCAATGGTTGTCGTAAGTTCCAGCCTAAGTTGTCAACTTGGGTTCCCGGTCTTTCAAAAGCCACTCTTAGTCAACTAGCGTAGAGCGAAACAAAATCCGAAATTTAGTGCATTTTTAACTAAGTTGACCCAACACCCAAGGCGTGTTGGACCCATTAGAAAGACCACCTTGAGTCCAAAATGGCCCACGCCCCAAACGGACGTTCATACCTATGTGTTAAATTTGAAGGATGTATACGTTATTTGTCAAAACATTGTCTCTTGGGTTAGAGGGTTAGAGAGCTAGATTATAGCTTTATTCTAATCGATAGGGAGCAAGTTATCATTGCAAACAAAAGAGTGGACATCCGTAGGAGACAAAAAATAAATGAACGAAGGATCCTCTCATAGAAGCTTAGTTTAGGAGATTATACCCCTGCGCGGGACTGATTATTTTGTATTCAATTTCTCCTATTATGTATCCCCATTCATTTTGTTCATAAGTTTGTATAAATCTGGGTTTTGGGACAATGGAATGTTTCAAATGACGTTATACATCCTTCAAATCGTTAGGCCTACCCTTGGCACAAAAGGGTCACAAATCTGTTTAGAACGCGCAATAACAGTTTATGTGTTATAACAGTTTGTGTGATTATATTGTTTTATTTGAAGATGTTCTACCCTACTTTTCTTAGAGGTTTTCTAGAACCCTTTAAGCATGGATATCAAGTCACTATCAAAAGTGCGTCCAAATACTCCTCAAGTCTTCAGTTTCCAACAAAACCTGAATTTCACTTTTAAGTATTACTGTCTCATCTAAGAAAAAGGTCGATTCTCCATCAAAATCAAAAGAGATTCAAGAGTCGAAATACGTAGGACCTGAATTCTCCCTCGTGAGATACCTAAGCAGCCTTCCAAGGCTCGGTCCCCATTTTTTTTTGAAATTTTATCTTTTCAAACTCTTACAAAAGAAATTAGTGTTACATATCAATCAAAAACCAAAAGTACGATAATACAATCGACTTGTCTCGACTCAAGTCGACCTTTCCAATTCACTAGGCTCAAAATCAAATAGACAAAATTCCTGTCTATTTAGTCTTTCCTCTAAATATGTGGGCTAATTTTTTTATATGTGGGCTAGTTTCTCTTTTGAATGAAGCAACTCTTGTTTGTTTGTACCAATGTGTGATATCTTGTAATGTTTGTCACCTTCAGGCACTAACACGTTTACCTTTTGAGTTATTTTTCTTCTTCCAAGTACTTAGAATTGATTTGTGCTGATAAGCTTGTTGAACACCCTTCCTTTACAAGATTCAAAGCCCCTAAAGATTCCTTCCCTAACCACAGTCTACTAAAAGGAAAAGCATCAATGGGTGACAACAAAGACGAGGTTGGCCTGACTGAGGTTGTAGTTCAGACAACTAAACTAAATGGGTTGATTATACAATTGTCGTAACTGATTGCAGATTTAAATGTTAAAATGCAGAGGAACCAAGATGTACGGAATTCAGTCTTCATTGTCAATCCTTCGGGCTAGGGAAGGCCTCCACTCCACATTTCTCCTCTAAATTCAAACTCGAAACATGTCCTGAATAACCCACCCTCCAACCCTACTCAAAATCCCTCCACCATCAACTTAACACCCTCAAATCTTCATAACATCAGCACTTCATACCAAGCACTGCATCCTCTTCAAAACTTGCATTCCAACTATCAAGCTTGCCCTCCCCCTCAAAATCAAAATGTCAACAATCCGCAAACCTTCCTCCCTCACCAAAATCAACATACAAACCCCCAGACTTTCCTCCAAAATTACCAAGTCACTCAAAATACCCAGAATCCCTCCATTGCTCTACAATTGCCTCAAAAGACTACTTTTCGAATTCCAATTCCAAATGAACCTTATGGCAACTGTTTCGAACTTGATCACTATGAGGAACAGTAGAGAGAATGGAGGTCAAAGGAATAAGCAGCCAAGCTAAATATAAACAAAGAGATCAGGAAAGCCATGAAGGAGCTGCACTGTATTCCTGAAGTCGATGGGTTGAGTTATGAGTATCTATGCTTCCATCCGAATCTAGACCTCCCGGAAGGGTTTAAAGTGCCAAAATATGACACTTCGGAGGAACAAGAAACCCATTGGCGCACCTGAGGGCCTACTGTGACCAACACGTGAGAGTTGGAAGAAATGAAGCTTTGTTAATGCGGCCTTTTAGCTGATGTTTGAATGGAGAAACGTTGGAATGGTTTACCTCCCATGAGATAAAACAGTGGTCTAGCTGGAATGCACTAGCTAAAGATTTCGTTGAACGGTTCGCCTACAATGTGGAGATCGTTTCTGATCGCTATTCTTAGGAGAGAATTAAGAAGAAATCCACTGAAAGTTATCATGAATATGCATAGAGGTGGAGGAAAGCCGGGTTCGACCTCCCATGTCTGAGAAGGAGATCGTTGAAGTGTTCATACGCATTCAAGAGCCAGAATATTATGACAGGATAATGTTGCTCATTGGAGCAAACTTTGCAGAGATAGTCAAAGTAGGTGAGGCTATCGAAGATTGTCTTAAAACCGGAAAGATTCCTCGTGTTGCCGCCCCTACCGAATCTTCGGGATTGTTGAAAAAGAAGAGAGAGGATGTGTCTTCCATTTCCTACGCATCTGATAGAAAAGGACATTTCAGAAGATTCTCACTCAACAAAGGTTATCATCAAGCTCCACAAAATTCATAGTCTGCTTGTTATACCCAATCAGATTAACAAATTCCACCACCGAGTTACCAAATTCCACCTCATGTTTACCAAACTCCACCTCCATATTAATAAAATACAAATTCATATTATCAAGCTCTATTAGTTAATTGTTCAATTATCCAAACAAGTTACCAAAATACACCCCCATACTACCAAAGTACCCTTTCTAGCTACCGAGCTCCGCAATACCCAAATTTCCAAATGCCAGCACCAAATCATCAAAATCCTCCAAGCTACCGTCAAGTGCCTCTACATCCACAAAATAATTACAGTCTACCTCGCCGAAATCTTGAGAAGAAACCTTTTATAGTCTTTACTCCTTTGGTTGAGAGCCGAACACAACTTTTTGAGACATTGAATTCAGCTGGCCTGATACAGATAATTGATCCAAAAAATATCAATGTCAATTCCAAGCTTTATAGACCCGATCTTCACTGTGCTTACAATTCAGGAGGTGCAGGGCATATTACTGAGGATTGTATCAGCATGAAACATAAAATTCAAGACTTGATAAATCAAAAGGTCGTCACTCTACAGACAATCACTCCTAATGTCAATAGTAACCCCATGGCGAATCATGGAGGGTGACTATTGATATGATTGAAGTTGAAGAAGATTCGAACGTGGAGAAATCTCAGTCAACCTTGAAAAGCTTGAAAAAGTTGTAACCTCTCCAACCGAAAGAGAGAAGTCCAAATTTGTGATCATGACACCTCATGAAGTTTTTGTTTTAGTGCCGAAGGAGGATCAAAACAAGCAAAAGATCGATCAAGCTTTTCCAAAATCATTGCCTCACTTATATCAATCTTTTCCTATGCAAAATGGTCTGGGGGAGGAATCGAAAATTTGTTCAAAGAAGGTGATATTGTGCTTGAAGAGATAATCTAGACATCAGTCACACTAGACATTGAGTCAAAGAAGCAAAAGCCTAATTGGACATCCGCTTCGCTCTTGATTCCTCGACCGTCTTGGTAGACATAGACAATTTTCTATGTTATTACTAATATTGGTGGTGTCCTGAATGAGGGTTGAGACCTATCTTTTACTCTATTTTTGCCTAACTATATTTTAATCTCCCTCCTAATATTTTGAAAAAACTAAAATTATTTATCGTCATGACCAAAGTTCTTATTTTCTTATTTCAAGTGAAAGCCTCTTGTATTGCGAATATATGTTTTACTTGCTTTATATTTGCTATCTAACAATATCTGCCTATGATTTCAGTGAAAATATTTTCAAATCTGTCAATATCATGTCATGTCACAAGCAGAATAAACAAGATGAGGTCGATGCGAACGAACTTAAGGACTACAATGAGAAGATCATGGAACCCACACACCTGGTTGAGGAATTCAGACAGTTCAAAAGTCACGATAAGCCAAACTCAGAAGAGATCGGAATAGCGAATCATGAAAATGAAAAATGCGTCAAATAAATCAAAATTGGTGTCTATCTGACAAAAGCACATGAAAAGGAACTCACCAGTTTGTTTAAAGAACACGTCGATACATTTCTTTGATGACATTACATAGTTGAGCATGAACATTGGATCTCACAAGTCATCAATCTACTCAAATTCTGTCAAAAGAGACCATGTTTGAGGACTCCACTTCTATATTTTCCTTGTAATCGCCTTTATTTTCTTGTAATAGTTTATGCTTGGAATTTATCCCTTTGTATTTGAACTACGTTTGACCTGAATTCTCAAGAATAGGCAGCCTATATCGGCCTCGGTCACCCCTTTATCCATTTTCAACGGTTCCTTTTGTACTTGAACTATGTTCGACTTGAATTCTCAAGAATGAGATACGTAGGCGGCCTATGTCGGCCTCAGTCGGTTCTTTGTTTAATTTTTTCTATTTTTGTTAATCCTTGATGGGGAACTACGTTTGACCTGATTCCTCCCTCAATGGGATAAGTAAGCGCCACAAAGGCTGGGTCATATCTCCCGTAAGATTTTTATTTTTCTTAACAATAAAAACTGGGACAGAATATTTTAGAGGGACCCAAAAATTCTCAAGAGGAAGATCTCTCCAACAAGTCAAAACTGAAGTAGCATTGAAAGTTGTAACTTGAACAAAATTTTTGAGAAGATCTTAACAATTCCATGTTTGGTTGATCAACAGTTCAAGATACGCCAAAAAAGTCAACAGGGAAAGAAATTTTTGAGGATGACCTCAAAAATTTAAATAGGGTTCATCAGCAGTTTAGAACAACTTCGAATACTTCCCTGCACATGACCAGGTAGACCTCAAGGCATCTACTTCAAAGACATTCGCTAAGCTTGACGTGACATGACACTTGGCAGTGACCTTTTCCAAATTTTACTTTCTGAAAATCTATTTTCCTTAAAATATTTCTTTTGTGTTTCAATAGTATGCATAAAATGTTTGTCTTGTCTATTGAGAAGCAAAAAATCAGAGCGATCAACTGAAAATAGAAAGACAAGGAGCAAGCGATTGAATAAGTCAACACAGATCAGCTTACTTAAAACTAACAAATTTTCTGTGGATGTACGAAATGGTTTAATGCTTCCGATTCCAAAAGAAGTAATTGGGGATATGAGTAACATTGTCTTCTCTCGAATTCCCCAACAAGACAAGCGAACATACAAATGTTCGAAGGCAAAGCAGATGGACCGATTTTCATCATCCTGCCAATGGATCTTCACTATCCTATCAATGGATCATCATCGTCTTACTGACGGATATTTATCAACATCATCCTTCCAATGGATAGATCTTTACTATCCTCATCCTACCAATGAATCTTCATCAATATTATCCTACCAATGGATCGTAGTCACTATCATCCCAGTGGATCATCATCCTCCTACCGACAGATCTTTATCATCTTCATTATCATTATCCTACCAATGGTTCATCAACGTTATCCTACCAATGGATCATCAACATCATCCTATCAAAGGATCAACATCATCTTACCGACGAATCTTCATTAACGTTATCCTACCAATGGATCAACATTATCCTACCAATGGATCCTCAACATCATCCTATCAAAGGATCAACATAATTCTACCGACGAATCTTCATTATCATTATCCTACCAATGGATCATCATTATCCTACCAATGGAGCATCAACATCATCATCCTATCGATAGAGTAGCATCATCATCATCATCCTATCGTTGGAGTGACAAGATCATCATCATCTATCGATGGAGTAGCATCATCATCCTATCATTATGATCATCCTATCAATGAAGAATCATTATCTTACCAATAGAGCATTAATATCATCATCCTATCGATTGAGAATCATCATCATCCTATCGATGGAGCATCATCATCATATCATCATCGTCATTCTATCAATGAGGAATCATTATCTCATCAATGGAGCATCAACATCATCATTTTATTGATGGAGCATCATCATCATCCTATCATGTAGCAGTATTATCCTACCAATGGATCATTATCATCCTACCATTGGATTATCGCCATCTTACTATTGAAGAATCATCATCGTTATTTATATTTGCAAGAATGTCATCAAGAGAGCCATCAACATATTACATCAGTCTTTTTCTTATTACTTCATATCAAAAGAGGAGCCCATTGAAGAATTATATTGAAAATATAAGATACGAGCTTTATTTGTTTTACGTCAAATAAGAAGAAGATGACGTCAAATGTTCAAAGAGAGCAATTGAGTGTATGCATGGTGATAGACACTAACTCTCCATTTGAATTATATTTTATGTTAATGAGTTTTATCTCAGTCTTTGTCGAGAGCATCCAAAGGATGAATTCTAAAAATAAACCACAGGTGCAGACGACATCAAAAGGATGCAGCACAACGTGGAACTTTTTCTTAGCAGCGAACTGGGACATAGTCCGAAGAGGAATGTCAAACTCGTATGACGCGAGCTGAGTAGTGACTTCCACCACAATCAAACCACACCCCTACTAGAAGGCATGTGGGTTTTTCTTCAGGTTTATCGATTTCAGTTTCACATCCAAAAATTTTGGTTTTCACCAAGAGCAACTTTCCAATCCGAGTGACAATACACCTAGAGTTTAGGAAATTATGTCCATGTAAGTTCTTACTTATGGGTGTGAAGTGCACCACATTCATGACTAAGAGGTTGCAAGCGTCATTTTCATATTCGACTTATTTGTCGCTCTTCCCAATCGAAGGTTATCTTAGCATAAGACGTTTCCTTTTCAACCGATCGACTTGAACTACAAGCAGCCTGATTCCTAATGTCTAAGGATATGTGGGCGGGCTCAATGTTGAAAACTCGGTTGTATTACAACATTCTCTCTCAAATCATGTTCCCGAGCATTCTGGTACCTTATAATTCGATATGAGGATGACTTTTGAATTCTTTCAAAATCGTGCGCTAAATCAAGCGTATCGAACTACAAGTGGCATGAATTATCATATAGCCTAAGATATGTAGGAAACCAATTTCCGAGTTTCGGCCATAATTCCTAAAGTCCACACCAAAGTTCCTTTTCTGAGAGATGAAGAAGTGGTCGTTCAAAATTGGATTCGTCACTTTCATTTGCCTCGAATTTCTTTCATCAATCCAAGTGTAAAGAGGGACAATTGTTGACACCCAATTTTGACCATTTACAATATATATTAATCATTGAGCTTCTTAAATTCTAACTGATTTGAAATAATTGACTTTATAAAATTCAAAATATTTTCCAAGTTATTTTAAATAGTTTTGTCACTTTTATAATTTTTAAATAATATATATATTTTATATAATTTTGTATATAATTAGTATATTTTATGAATATTTGAAAATTGCTTAGAAAGGATTTAGTTTTAATTCCATTTTTCCCTATATAAACTCTCGTCCCCTCTCACCGAAAGCGATCTGGATTTTTTTTTGGATAGTCTATTAGCTGAGAAGAATTCTCTCTTTCCAATATATAATTTTCGAATCCTAAGAAGGTCACTATTTCGGTGTTGCTCGGATTTATTTATTTATTTTTGGTTTGATGCTCGAGTCTAAACTAGTGTGGTAGAAGAATCGTGGAAAGTCGCTTCTCTCTGTCTCGGTCACTGCTCCGGAAGAGGTAAATTCTTTCCCTTTATAAGTTCTCTTTTAGTTTATATTTTCTAGTGAAAACTTGTTGATGTGAGTCATTATCGCTATGGTTAAATCTTTGCTAGTATTAGTAATTGTTGAGATGCTTTAAGTTGATTTGTTTTGTTTGGGGAATAATTAGTATAGTCTTGTTTTGTATTCCTTCTGATGGTGGATGTGCTCCATTGGACAAGTTGAGTTTAAACTTGGATATCTATTTGTCTTCCGTTGGTGTTGATAAACGTCGCTATTTAGCTATCACTTGTTTCTTGTTAATGAGCGCATCTCATATTTTGAATCTTGGCATGTCTCAATCTTTTGAAGTTGTTTGTTCGAGCCAGCCTTAATATACCTTATGAATTATAATGTTCTAACTATTCCGATTTACGTCTTCAATAATATGTCTCTTTGCTGCCTTTTCCCAGAATTAAGTTGTCGTAGAATAGTTTTGAGCATGTTAGCAAGTATTCCCTTTCTTTTTTTTTCTTTTTTTTTTTTTGGTCTTTTGCTGGTTAGGTATAAGAATCATATGTTATTCTATTTTATTTGTCCAAGTTAGCTATCACAGGTTTAAGTTCAACTCTCTCGTGAATTCATTACTCATATCAATATGTTTCTCCTTATTAGAGTAAGTATTTATCGATTCAAATCAAGTAATTACTTGTATTAAGTTGATGTTGTATTCTTTTGTTAGCTTCATGACTTCAACATGACCCTATCTTGTGAATCTGATTCCTCTCACATGCTTATTTTTATCTTAGTATTATGTTCGGCTTTCTTCTCGAGTTTAGTTGTTAGACTTGGATAGGACTTGTTAGTTTGTCCAGATCCTAGCATTAAAGTGATTAGATTTTCTCCTGCTGAATGTGTTCTCCTCTTGAATTTTCACCTTACTTGTCATTGTATTCCTGCACTTAATTCATACACATTAGTAATTAAGGATTAATAAATCTTGTCAACTCCTTGTTATTTGGTCTTCCGTGGGAAGCATAATTTGGGGATTAGGATCATTAACATGGATGCATGTGCTTATTGTACGCTTGAAGTATTGTGTTTTGGTTTGATTTTATCACTTGTGAAGAAATGATAAATTCGTTAAATCGTCGGTTTATTGTTGGTTAGCAATATATTTGATAGGATATTTTGATACTCGAATCTAGTATGTATGAATTTGATGTTGGGATTTTATTTACTTAACTCTCTATCTAAGTCTCGTCCTTTAAATTTATGCATGCATATATATATATATATATATATTGATCTGTTCATTGAATTAAATGTTATTACTTTTTATTTTTTCAAGCTAACAAATGCTCAAATGCCAATTTGCTCACACGCTTAGTTTTTCTAGAAATGTTAATTTATTGAGTTGTTTTCATTATTATTAAGCCTACTACATTTTTTTTTCTTTAAAAGATTTAATTGTTAATAACATCATCATCTTCTTATTCTTTCCCTCCGCAAAATGCTAATTTATTTTTCATTTGTTCTTTTTACATGTGATATCAATCTGAGTTCACTTTGGACTCGTTCCTTGTGTTTCTTTGAGTTGACGTTCATCTTTGAGTCCGCCTCATCTATGTCCAAAGAAATTGGAAGCTGAAACAGGTCTCGAAAAGCAGAAAAATGTGATGTATACATCCGATATAGACTGATATACAACAAGTGTATACAAAAACGGGAATTGGGTTAAACCCCCAAAATAGCAGAGAATTTGGCCCAAAAAAGGCCCAAATTCAAACTTTCTCCCTTTTCCTATTTATTTATTTGTTATTATGTTGATTAACATTATATTTGATTTTAGTTTTGAATTAATTAACTCCCGGAGATAGTCATTTCTCCTTTATATTCAAATTGAAATATATATATATGTTATAACTTAGCTTTATTTTTTATTATTTGTCTTGCAACTTGAGTTATTCCCCTTAGAATGTCCCCTTTAGTTCCCCCTTAATAGTAAAAATAATAATAATAAATATATAAATGGATTTTATTACTTAATTAATATTTTCTCAAAATTAGTCAAATCATCGGTCAACCGCAAGTTAGCGGGCATTCCGAGGGCCTAACACCTTCTCGGAATGTACATTGAACTTCGAACTCTTTTTATTTTCAATTTATTTTATCTGTTTAAGTCTTTTGAAAACCTTAAATTTTTTCTTGATTTTTACTAAAAATTAAGTGGAGGCTCTGTTTTTTTTTTTGGAAATTCGATTTCTCTTAAATCATAAGTTTAATCGATTTTTCGAAAACTTAGTCATTTTTCTTTTATATTTATTTTTCAAGTAAAACAACTACTATGCTTGATAGCTGATTAGGAAGCAAATTATACATGTATGAAATTAATTAGGAGTATTTGATTTGCAATTTAGAAACACTCATAACTAATACATGTATAAGTTATAAATGAATATATACATTATTTTATGTAGAATAATATTTGAAATAATTGATACATGAATAACTAATCTTTGCATAATTAATATTTGCATATAATAATACATAAACTCACTCATAACTAGTCTTTACATGTCACGACCCAGACCGTCGTGATTGGCACCCACACTAAACCTCCGGTGGGAGAACCATTACTACAGCCCAACTAAGCAACTTAACGAAATACTAGGCATTTAAAAATACGGAAGCAGGTTTAAATGACAATATAATTATGGGGAGTCCCCATAAACTCCAAAGGTTCAACTAACATCTAACAACAAATGCGGAAATACCCCTAGAACCTGAAATTCATTGTACCAAAACTCTACTAACAGCAAGTCTAAGAACAAAGGGTACAACCCTGAAACTAAACTAACACCTTAAACACTGAGTCCGAAAAGAGTGGACTTAAACAAGAGAGATCCATGACAGCCTTAAAGAACTGGCTCACCATTGAATCCGGTCACGCTCAATAGTCACCTAGCTGAGGTTTATCAATAGCTGTCTGAAGATGCCTGTACTCAACAAAGAAAGAGCAAGTGCAGTATCAGTACACAACCACAGGGTACTAGTAGGATCATGCGGCTATCCCATTAAGTGAAACATATATAAAGTCATTACAACATCATAAACATACATACACCGAACATATACAATATCAATTAACATTATCAGGATCAATGTACAATTTCGCATGCTTCAATAATACGCACATATATAACAAGTCAATGGTCCTCTGACGGAACCCAATTCAATGGTCCTCTCATGGGATCCATACCCAAACTATTAGTGTACTGGATCGTGGTACTCGTTCCAAGTTTATGCTGGTACGTGACAACCGATTCCAATTAGTATGTTGGTACATGGCATTCGATCCCAGTTAGTATGCCGGTACATGGCATCTGATCCAATCAACACACCACAGTTACAATCACAATGTATATTCTCAAAAATCATACAATCAAAAGGTGATTCATGGCATATAGATATTCGTTCATACCCATTTACAATTAGTGTGATCAACAATGCAACATTCGCATACATACATGCATCATAATGAAGAAAGAACAAACATATATCACATAATCATGGAATCACAACCATCACCTACCTTGAATCCAAGCTTGAATCCCCCAAGGCACTCGAATCTTCCCTTTTCGAATTCTTTCCACTTGTTCTAGGTCTACAAACAATTAATATCCGCAAGAATCAACAATCAAAAGGTCTAATTATCCGAATTATAACAAACTCAATAACCCTAGACCAAACCCAAGATCTTAATACCCAATTTAGGGCTTTTTCCACCATTAGTTTCATATCAAAACCCTCCCCCAATAGTAATTAACCAAGACTCCAAGTTCTACGAATCGAAAAATGGATTCGGGGAGTGAAATCCTTACCTTTAGCACCAAAAGTCGTGGAAAACCTTCAAGAAAACACTTGGGGTCGTTCCTTAGCTCTCAAAGTCGGAAAGTGCAGAATAATAACATTTTTGGGTTTTAATACCGACTTAATTCGCGACTGTCCCGCTGTGGCGGCCTGGTCCTAGTGGGTTACACGGAGACAGAACCTCGGAATTTGAGTTTCAAACCCTCAATTCACAACACACCTTCATCCCATGACACTCAGAAATTACTCGTTCTCGCTAAGATCAATTTCGGGAGTTCTACTCGCCCGAATTCGATTCTGTAAAGTCGTACGGGTTCTTTAACGTCTTAGCTATCTACTCATGTGATCAAATTTATAATTAGATCTCTCATTCATTACCATATTTTCCTAGACCTCACTGACTCAGATTTCATCCAAATATGAACTAGGCTTGGAATTCCCAAGTTACTACTCAAAAGTTTTCTGGCCCCAATTCTTTCCTCATTGGCTTTTCCCTAACGACGGAATCAGGTCGTTACACTACATTACTAATACGTCCATATTTCTAATTAGCTACCAAACGACTTTGGTTACCGATTAGGAAGGAAACAATGGATATATTAAAATTTTAAAATTTTAAAATTATTTATATAATGTCCAATATTTGTTGGGGTTGTGTAAGCAATTTTCAACGTTTTTAGTATCCATTATCATCTAGGTCGTGCGTCGCTGAACAGCAAACGCACAGTGTGCTGAAATTTCATTTCAATGGTCAAAGAAAAGGGGCCCAAATCTCCAAGCTTTTCTAGTGTTAGGCAGCTCAGTGGAAGCTTCAATAGAATCAATACTTTACACACCCACTTACTTATTTTAATCAAAATGATACTTTTGATCTTATACTAAGTAAATTTTATCTCTATATATTCATTTGGGAAAAGGGTCAAATATGCCCCCTAAACTATTTAAAAAGGTCTAGATATACCCTCCGTTTAAAGTTTGGTTCAATCATGCCCTCGTTGTCCAACTTTTCGCATAGATATGCCTTTATGGGCGTTAGTTGGTCTGTTAGACATATTCAGCTCATTTTCCATTTCTTTAAATGTCACATGGAATTGTCATGTCATTTTGACCTTACCACATGTCATTTATATGAAAATGGAAAGGGATCAATTATGCCCCTAAAATAATCGGACCCATAAACACCTAATCCGACCCATAAATCAACCCCCCTTTTAAATAAACTACCCGACCCGTTTTCAACAATTTTGTTTAAATTTTTATTTTTTTGGGTAAGTCCCGAAAATGAGTAATTGATTAATAAAAAATAGGAAAAATATGAAAAAAAATATAAAAGTAACGCCAAAAATTCAGAAATAAATATTGTAACTTTAGATTCAAAAATTTCAACAATTTTTTAAATTTCTATTTTTTTTCGGTAAATCCCGAAAATGAGTAATTGATTATGAAAAATATGAAAAAAAAATATAAAATTAATGCCAAAAAATCACAAACAAATATAGTAACCTTAATTTCAACAATTTTTTTTAATTTTAATTTTTTTCGGCAAATCCCGAAAATGAGTAATCTATTAATAAAACATAGGAAAAATATAAAATTTACGCCAAAAATTCACAAATAAATAGAGTAACCTTAAATTCAACAATTTCAACAATTTTTTTTAATTTTTTTTTTTTTTTGGTAAATCCCAAAAATAAGTAATTGATTAATAAAAAAATATGAAAAATATGAAAAAAAAAAAATACAAGGCCACATCTACAAAGTGACCCATTAACTGGCTATGAATTCCACGAGTTCTGAATGGCCATAGGCCCATAGCATATGCTTCTACATATATTATATTAATTTCTTAAGATAATAAAACGATGAGAAAATTATGCAAATGAGCAAATATAAACTAGTTAATTAGTTAGCATAGCTATAGTTTGAATTAATTACCACTCGCAATCTCTTTTTAGCTATAATTATGTGTGCCTCTCTCCTCTCTTTCTCTCTCGCCTCTCTCCTCTCTTATATACAAATACAAATTATACATATACAATTATATGACATATACAAATACAATTCACCTCTCTCCTCCCTCTCCCAATATCACCCGCCTCTCTCAATCTTGCTTGTCTCTCTTCCCTCTTCCAATCTCGCTCACATCTCTCATCCCTCTCCCAATCGCGCTCGCCAGATATACAATACATATGTATACCAGTTACATATATACAATTATCTGACAATATACATATACAATTCGACATATATACAAATACAATTCACCTCTCTCCATTCTCTACTCTCTCTCGCTCGCCTCTCTCCTCCTTCTAACATGTAGCTACAAATCGTAATTAGCAAACTATAGCTATGGAACCTAATTAAGTTGTTTTTAGAGGTTTTGCGAAATTTCCTCTAAAAAGATTGAGTCAAAACTATTAAACGGCCTAACTCGCAGAGGGTAGATCTAGAAGGCAGCAAGGTGTCCATCCGCACTCATTCGACAAAAAATTAAATTGTATATATAATATTATTAAAAAATTATTCTATACATGTAGATTTTGAATCTCTTAAAAATAAGAGTATAAATTGACTCAATAATTTAAGAGATTAAAATTTCAAATCTTAATCACAAGATTTTTATTTTATCGCCCCCTTAGTGAAATCTTGAATCCACCACTTAACTCTTGTTCTCACATTGAACACTATATAATCATTTAGCAAAAATTTCATTCACACGAAAATGAATAATAATATGTGTTGGCCAAAATTGTAAAGTCAACTTATTTTAAAAGTGTTCTTAAAACAACTACTCACCGTCTATTTTTAATTGTCATATTGTGTTTTTTGAAGGTCAATTTAACTAATTTTTAAAATTAAATTAGATTACATTAATTCAATATTTTAAACAAGAAATTTAGATATTCAAAAACTATACGAAAAGTACTATAAAGTGCAATTTTTTGCATATCAATATGATGAAAAAATACATAATAAATTGTTAGTTAAAATTCTTATAGTTTGACTCTAAAAAGGGAAACTATGACAATTAAAATGACCAGAGGAGGTACTTTTTTGTGAAAATTAATTTGTGTTTGATAAAAAAAAATTAATTTTTGAGTAATATTTAGTATATGAATCAAACTTTTCAAAAATGTGTCTAAGGATATATTTTTTTTCTCAAAAAGATACTTAAAATAGTACTTTTAGGAAAGGTAATTATTAAAAACACCTTCTATTACTTTGCTTAAACACTTGTTTTTTTCAAAAAGTTTGATCAAACACCTATTTTTAAAAAATAAATATATTTAATCTTTCAAAAACTTAGCCAAAGAGATTTATCAATATATAAGACAACTCTTTTTTAGTGAATTGTTTCTTTTCTGTAATTTTGTCACTCTCTTTCCTTAAAATCCCACAGTTGACCTTATTATTATTATTATTATTATTATGAGATCTGTTTATTTTTTAATTTATAAATATCATCAGTATTTATAATAGGATGAAAAATGAATCTCGCGGAGTTCAAGTAGTATTTATTAATTATTGAATTCTGATTCACCAATATTAAATAGATAAAAAAAATCGTTCAAATGTGTAAATAATATAATTAAATAATAAAAATATATATTTTATTTAATAATATAAATGTTTAGATGATCATACACTTCAATATATTATCAGAACAAACAAAAATCCTGAAATCAAATCTCATAACCATCCGTTATAAAAATGAATATCCATATGTATGGCTTATGATAATAGAGTTAGACATTTACGTAAATGTTTAATAATATAATTAAATAGTAAAAATATGATATCTCTGATTGTTTAAGTTTGCAAATGAAGCGATCACACACTTTAATAATTGAAAAAAGTTTGAAGTAAATGTTTATTCCTTTTTGAACACTTTCTTCAATGTCTTTAAAAATTCATATTTTACCTTACTAACCTATGGTTTTGTTTTTCGCTCAGTATTCGAAGTGTGCAAGCTCTGACTGAATTTGAATTCCACATTATAGGGCTCATTTAGGAACGACATTTCTAACAAGATTTTCTCTATACACGAAATTTGAACTCAAGATCTCTAATTAAGAACAGAACAATTTCACCACTGCACTACAATCCTTATTAATCTAACCTTTGATTTTAGTAGGTCACTATTCATTCTTGTGGGCTGCTAACTACCCATTTGTTTTCATTGGACAAAGAATTCAAAGGCTAGATATATAGTCTTTATGAAATAGAGTTTCTAATTATAATTATAACTTTATAGATGCACTCATGATCAAATATATGTAAGAGTAATTTTGGGTTTGACTACTAAAACAATGAATCAAGCAGCCTATCAATTATCATTATCTAGGGCAATAATTTCCTTTAAAGGGACTTAATGTATTACCTATGAAAAAGAAATGATATATCAATCAATTTTGGGAGTAAAGCAATTTATATATACCTTTATCATTAAAAATGACTTAAATATATTATTTTTTATCGATAAAAGTAAAAAGAAAAAAATTAAATTAATATTATACTTTTTTATTAAAATAAAACTCATAGGGATTTATTTAACCCTTGTCGCAAAGTTAAAGAATATATTTGATATTTCTCATAGATAGGTTTTTGCCTTCTTTAATCCAACAATTAATTTAGAATTACTATCTTGATAAACAAATTTACTTTTTTCATTATTTCTTGTAAAATCTATCATAGATATTCTTTTTTGTATTCACACTAAAGAATGAAGAAAAGAAAACCTAATTAGATAATGACTCTTTATGTAGTTTGTCACACTCTCTCTTTCTCGCGTTAACTCACTATATATGATATGACTATGACTTTGCAACTAACACAGATTTATTTTAGGAATTATATTTTTCTCTTACATTACAATAGACTAGAACTAGGAATCCATGAGAGTTCAATGGTACTTAACATTTATTTATATGATTTTGAAAAATGTGAAATCATGTTTTGAAATTCTCAAATCAAATTTTTTTTTTTTTTGGAGAATTTAGGATTTCATCTTATGATTTGATTTTATCTTGTGATTTCAAATCATCTAAAGATGAAATCATGTGTTCAAACACCTGTTAAAAATTTATGTACAAATACATATCATAATATTATTAAGTTGAAATAAATATTGAGTACGAATAATTTTTTACCGAGTTAAAAGGGGGAGGAATTCGAATCCTACACCAATAGAATGATGACTTCAAATCTCATTGTTAAAAACAAGTTCGGGGTATTTTCACCAAAAAAAAAAAAAAATTATCTTGTAGTAAAGTGAATGGAAGATGCAATTATGAAAGTTCTTTAAAAATGCCTTTTCCCTTCTTATCTAGTAAAACCTTTGTCTTCCCTATAATCTTGAAAAAACACATATTTTACCTAGTTAACCTACGGTTTTATTAGCATTCTTTCATTCTTGTGGGCTTCTAACTACTTTTTTTTTACTTATGTAAATTTGACTAGATTATGAGCTAATTACTTAGATATATTATAATTTGTAATATTATAGAGTATATCTTACCAAATTTTGGTGTGTCTAGATACGTTCAGATACGTCCAAATACATGAGGTCAAAATTAGGTATAATTTGTTCTAAATACATTGTATCTAAATTGATTTGTAGGTATCTAGGATACATAACAAATCTCGCTCTCTTCCCTCGCCTCTCTCCCATCACGCTCTCCACTCTCTTATGTATCTAAGTATATCTTCTTGAATATATGACTAAAACTAAAAAACTCTTAATTAATTGTAAGATATGTAATATTTTAAAAGTGTAAATAATAATAGTATATATGATAGTAAAGTATACCTAATTATGTAGTTTTTTCATGTTTTTGGTAATGGACCAAATAATTCAAAGGATTAGTTTTTTTTTTTGGTCACAAGATCATGCATGTATGTATATTTATTTAACTACTATAGTGGAAGTGATCAGGTAGCCTTCCATTTGTTACCAGACAATTAGTTTTACCATAATAAATTAGGGTCTAATTGCCTACCCTCTATGTAATTCATATCTTTCCAAAATTTTACCTCACTCCGATTAGTTCGATACGATTTGGGTGTGGTTGAATCGCACTAAATTTGGTCAACCTAATTTGGATGCTTTGACTATACTTATGCTAAGAAATATAAGTTGATGGGATATATGTTAAAAGAAAAAGATACTACTACTATATATAGATTAGTATGAAAATTAAGATACTAAATAATTTAACAAAAAGTTACGTATATGTTTGCCACGAACAATATAATTGTAATACAATGTATCTTGAGCTAATTAATAGTACATATTACTTGATGGAGTTTAAGTTTTGTACACTGTTAATTTTAAATCTTCACACCACATACTAAATTTACATATCATATATAATATGTACTCTTTATAACAAATTTGATATTATAATTAGATAGGATCAATAACATTAAAAACTTTATTTGGTCCTACCATAAAAGCAAACAAGATTTAAAGATTTCTTTTAATATATTCCTTGTTTTAATCTCTTAGTTTATCCCTCATACAATTAAATTGAGCAATAATTTGACATAACATAATTAGAGTAAAAATTCTATAAATAATCAAAGTATACAACTTAAATATATCCGAACTTATGAGATTATAAATAAATCACCGATTTGACAAAATGTCAACTTAAAAGAGTAAATGCTGAGAAGCTAAGATTGTAATTATTCTACTCACTAATGATTCTTTATTTATTTGTTTTGTAGATTGTACGCTAATAATTTTGTTTTTCCATAAGCAATATAATTGCTTTAAAGGTAAGGGATTCGATATCATGTCAATAAAGATAAATTTTAAATTATAAATTTATAAATTCTGAATTCTAAAAAATATACTAGCTTAATATATATATATATATAAATTAAGTAATCATGCCATAAAGAAATGTGTGTATATGATGGCTTATGGAGTTGGTATTGACTATTGACTTTGAACAAATTCTTTGTTTTTCTCTCTCTTTTCTAATAAATATAAATATAAAATATAAAATATAATATCTTACTTAATAATTTAGCATCGGATCCATTTTTAAATATTTATAAATTTTGGTATAAAGTGTCTTTCATAGATGGTTTGAACTAGAAAAGTTAACACTACATTAATGTTTTGTTGCAATAATCTTGACGCAATTTCAGTTTCTATGGGAATATTTCTAAAGATATATAAAACGTTTTGAAATATTTTATCTTATTTATTTTGACAAGGAAAAAAGTCTGAATACAAAATAGAACAACAAGAGGAAAACTAATAGCCATTAATTAAGGTAATTTCACCATGAACAATATGTGGATTTTTAAAATTTATATTTGACAAGTAAAAAAATTTATCTCCAAAATATTTATATATGATTTGACAAAACACAATAGGGTAGAGTGGGGTATGGCAGGGTTGGGGGTTGGAGGCGTCGAGCGGGTGGAAAGAAGAGACATTAAACTTGAAATATCACTTGTAAAATTTGTTTTCGCTATTTTTATTAGTGAAATCATTTTTCTATTTTTTGAAGAACTTGTTTTTCTCGAGAAAATATTTTAGTCAAACAAATATGAAAAAATGTCAAAAAAAAAATTTACTTCATACTAAACACACCCTTATTGAAAATCCTAATTGGCATTCGGAATGAAACTTACTCTAGAGGCGTGTCAGATACAGAGGAAAACATTTTTTAAAAATATTTTATAATGTTTGATTGATCAAATGTTATGGAGAATAGTTTTATTTTAGAAAACAAATTTTCTACTCCACCCTTATCGTGCTTGCCTAAGTTTTATATAAATATATTTAAGATAATATTTTTTACTTATAAAAAAAATCACTTATTTGAGGAATAAATATCCTTCCATACCAAACACATTCTAGATTTTTTATTATTTTTTAGTTTTCCCCTTATTTATTATTTGAGGCACATTCTTGTACTTGAGGGGTCTATCAATAAATATTGAGTTTTTTTTTTCTTGCATTTAATTTTTTTGTTGTAAAGAGTTTAAAGTTCAACGTTTTTAAGAGTTGTGATTTTGCACGACTGAGACCATATTTTAAAAATAAGTCTTCATAAGGGTCCACGTGACATGATCCTCATGAGAAGATTAAGGTGCAAAACAAAGAAAATGCCAACTCTTTTACAATAATTATTTCCCAATTATTTTAACATTTTTATTTATATTAATTCTCGAACACGTGTATTTCATGTTAGTAGTATTTATGTTCGAAAACGATATAAATAATATTGAAGTATGTATGTGATGAAAATCCTAGGAGGAAAATAAGAGTGTGAATTGATGAATGAGTTGCTACTAATTATTCACCAACTCTTCCCTGTGTGGCACTTCAAATTTCGTTGAACTTTGATCTTATTCAACTGATGCAAGAGATATCTAAGAAGAAGTGTATAAAACTTTAAAAATATGTAGTGTAAAGATGAGAGGAAACCCCTCTATTTATAGCAAACAAATGATAGTATGAATATGTGTTAATTGCGCCTTATTAGATAAGTGACAACTCTTTGGAAAAGTCACAACCCTTAGAAAAAGTCACAACTCATCGAAAAAGTCGCAACCCTTTGAAAAAGGTTCAACCCTCCAAAAAAGTCACAACTCATCGGAGAAGTCACAACTCTTTGGAAAAGTAACAATCTTTCGAAAAAGTCACAACCCTTCAATGTGAAAAGGTGTCCACTTTTTATATTATTTAATTAAATAAATTAACTAAATTGAGTTTTTTTTGTTGGGGTGTTATAGTAATTTAACATTGAAGTTTGGGAGTTCATGCTTTTAAGGTAGTATAGATATATAGGTTAAGAGGTCGTTTAGTAGATGGTTTAGACGTAAGTTATAATGTCAGTATTAAATTTTGTATGAGTAATATTATGTTTGATAGCTTAGGAAGTAAATTATTCTAGGTATAAAATTAATACAATATTTGATTTACAATTTAAAAACACGCATAACTAATACATGTATAAGTTATGCATGAATCTATACATTATTTTATGTAGGATAATAGTTGAAATAATTAATACATGAATAGCTAATCTTTAAATAATTAATATCTGCATAAAATAATACTTAAGTTCACTTATAACTAATCTTTATATTATTAATTTGTTTATACCTCTGCTACCAAACGACCCCCAAGGGGGGTTACTTTGGTTACCGATTAGGAAGGAAATTATTGATATATTAAAATTAACATAGTTAATTTCATGTTAGGTAGCTTTAAATAGCCAATTATAGTAGTTGTTTTTTTGTTAGAGCAAACATATATAAATTCAGCACATTCTTGACAATCTCTTGCTTAATCACATGATTAATTTAATTAGACCTCTTGTCATATATAGTTGTTAGGTTAGTTAAACAGTCATATTCCTGTAAGAACTACTTAAATAAAATTTCATTTTTTAGGACAGATATTACCATTAGTTGTTGTAGACTAGAGAACCCCTCTCTACAAGCTAATCTCACAGCCATCCTCTTGGACATTTTGATGTGTGATTAATAAAAATAACTACTTTTGGACTATATTGCCTAGCAAAACCAAATTTGAACAAGTACTAACTACCCAAACTCTCTCTTTCCATCAATCATAATTTTTAAGAAATATTTTTTTGGTATAATTATTAGGAAATCGAAATCAAATATAAATACTCGATATTCAAAATTTACTTATCGAGTTAATTTAAATTCGCACCGTATAAGGTTTAAAAGAAAAAAAAAGTGTCTTCATGTAATTTTTTCATTTTCAAACACAACTCAAGATTGTTGTTGAACGGTTGAGCAATTTACCTTAGTATCATGTGTTAGAAAAATCAAATTGAAGAAGAAACTAGCTTTGAAGCAATATTACTGTCTTTAAAGAGATATTGCTCGTATATTTTTTTAAGGATTAATGGCAATGTCCCTCCAAATTCATCAAAATACATATATATACTTCAAATAATCGCTACTTTTAGCTAGCGTTTGGCCCCAAGTTCTCAAATATTCTTGGCAAATCATATTTGGGTGAAGTTTCACCATGTGTTCGGCCCCAAATTTTCCCAAAACTATTTCAAAAAATATGATTTATACCCATAAGTTCTAAATATTATTTAAAACACCCATAAATTTATATTATCATTTTACAATGAATATGATCCGTTAAAAAATAACCTTATAATATAATTGATGACAATCAACAATAACAATATAGGCAAGACAATACATTAATCACATATTCAAACTTGTCATTGATTCAGCTATAATTATAACACATTAAACACAAATTTTATTTTTTTTCTCAATTTTATCAGTCTAATTAGAACTCAAAATTTTCCGGAGGAGATAGTAACAAATATTAGTTGGAATTAATAAATAATGAGTATTTTTTATAAAATATAAAAGATGGGGTAATTTTTAAAAATTCCCAAATATTAGAACTTGGCCCAAATACTAATTTTTTTTAGTATTTGAGAACTTGGAATACTTGGCAAATAAGTTATATGACCAAACACTTCTCAAAAAAATTTCAAGTATTCTTGGAGCCAAACGGGTCCTTAGAAAAGTGTTTTTATTTTATAAATTTGTGTAATGACTTTGCATAGTTTTATTATTTTATTAATACAGAGGGCTTTTTTATTAATTTGTTCTGGATTAAAAATGATTCTTTCACTATCTCAAAATATTTAATCTTTTACTTCTAGAAAGTTGAATGAAATAAACTTTGACTAATAGTGAAACATACGTCTTCGTCATTTCCACAAATTATAAAAACTTCTCGAATAGATATATGTCCCTAGCTCCCTGTTATCATTAATCATAATGTTATTTTATACTATATTTAAGACTTTAGACACTGCAACTAATATTACTTCCCTTTTCTATATTAGAATTATGTTTTATTTTTAAATATAGAGCTTGTTGTGTAACTAGACATTGGAGCCAGTGCCAGCATGGGCCCAATATATGTTACTCTTTCAATTTTAATTTATGTGACATATTTGAAATTTGAAGAATTATTTAAAAAATTATGTTTTTTAAATAACCAAAGTTATTAATTATTATGAATCATAGTACATTTTTACATAATTTTAAAATAATATATATTATTCTCCATGTCCCAATTATGTGGCGCAAATAGAATATTAAAAATCAGAATTTTTTTTATATCTTTTTTCAAATATTTCAAGTTGTTAATTATTGTGATTTATAAAAAATTTTACGTCATTTTCAAATAATATTTGTTAGTACTTCTTTTGTTCCAATTTATGTGGCACCGATCAAATTTTGAGAATCAATTAAATATTTTTCTATGTATCTTTTAAAATTTAAATATTGAAAAAAATATTAGTTCTCGTGATCTATAGAATTTTTTAAAATTATTTTTCAAAAGATAATTAAAATGGAAAAAAGCACAAAAATTACATATTTAAGACCAAAATATTTTTGATATATTTAACATGTTTTAAATTTAAAATCACACTGTAAAATATTCTTGATTTTGTAAAAGTTCATGCGAAAAAAATCAAATAAATTAAAATAAAATGAAATATAATATCTGAGTTTATTATAATGTTTTATAGATTATTATAATTGATACTACTATTTAAGAAGTTGTGGATTGTGTAAAGAGAAATAGAATGAAATATAGAAGTAAGATCATCTCCAATCCACATCTATTTTATTCTCCATACTCTATATTTGGAGAGTAAAATAGAAAATGGGCACTCCAACCTACCTTCAAATCACCCTCTATTCTTCAAATTTAGAGAGTTGAATAGTAGTTCTCCAAATTTGGAGAACTATTATTCACACTCTCTATTTCACTTTTTCATTATTTTATTATTATTTCTATTACTTTCTAATTAACATATTATTTTACATATAATTCTATTAATTAAATATCTAATATTCATAATTCTTTTTTAAATGTAATATAATATTTTTAAATATTATTTAATATATACTATTTTAATTTCAAATTAATAGTATTTTAATTTTTTTTCTAATTTTCGTGAATAATAAAATTTTATTTTATTATTAATTTTCATTATAAAGAATGCGCAAAATTAAAATGGCAAGATGAAAAAATTTAATTTATAAATACAATACATGATATGATAATTTAAATACAAGATAACAATACAATACATAACATAATAATTTAA
>JAJOOR010014124.1:0-20172 GCA_036250505.1 Solanum acaule | reverse complement strand
ATTCACATTTCACAATGGCGTTTGTGATATAGTCATACCGTGTGGACAGGAGACCAACGCTCACTAGCATACTCATAGCCATTTGGATCATCACCAGGTGGGTGAAGAATTGAGATGCAAACCTTCCCATCAGAGTACACTGTATGTCATACCAAAATACCAAACAAAAACTAAATTCAGTGCTGACGATGGTAATGAAGAACAACCAGTTTATTGAGCCTCAAAATAGATAAGTAGCTACAAACCATTAGGATGCCAGATCTCTGTGGTAAACCTTACAGTTGGAGGACTGTTGGGATAATTTTCAGGAAAGCTCATGATAGCATTAAAGAAACCTCCTTCACTGCAATAATAGCAATTACACAATGTTATACTCTTAATTAAATACGACAAACCTGTCATATTTTAGCATATCTAAGGTTAATACAACAATCATAGATTAAAGGAAGTTAATAGGCGAGGAATGCAAACAATAGAATAATTAGTTCTCAAAACCATGACACCAAGGACACAAAGTAAGCTTGTAACAATCCTTTTTACTTCACCCCGATTCTTAATTTAAGCAAGTTTCTAGGATAAGAAAATTATGTATTTTATGTCAAACTAGACTCTTCATTTGTACTAGGCAAGATGAATCTATATACTTCAATTGCTTGAATTCTCAAGACATTCTTCATATCAATCATAGACTTTATCGAGATAGGCAGAACTCTCTCTCTGAGATGCTGGACATACTCAATTGGAATGGGAAACACTATTGAATTGGTGTACTGCTTAGCAGTCCCTAAAACCGGTACAAATGAATCTATAGTTATCAATTTTCATGGGTCGGAGGGGCAATCGACAGGGAGTTCATCATCAAGAAATAATTGAATGACCAGATCCTTCTTTTCAACCAATCGATGCAATCCTCTTTCTATTATGCTATATTCCATTTAATTCCAATACAAAGATACCAATTTTACAAGATAACAGTAATGTATCATGAAATATCAGTAGATTACAGCTCAACAGAAACCTGAAAATGTTCAGAACCCAATTACTTGACTCGACCGCACAGCCATTTCAAGGGAAAATTTACACCAAATAACAACAAATTCAAGAAAAAAGAAGAAGCTACAAGCCCAAATTAAAAATCAAAACTCAGATTAAATGAAATATCAATAGAATTGCAGCTCAACAGAATCCTTAAACAGCTCACAACCCAATTACTTGAATCATCACACAAATTAACACCAAACAACAACAAATTCAAGAAACAAAATTAGCTACAAACCCAAATTCAAAATCAAGAAAAATACAAGGTGACCACTCACTATAAAGTATCTTGAGGTCCAATAATGGTGACACTCCATTCAAACAAGTTGCTTTCATCAACCAAACCAGCCGAAAATCCATCAACTGGATGTTTACAGAGATCTGCAAGAAAAAAAGCACAAATCAAAAAAAGAAAACAACCCCAATTCAGCAAAAATTACATAGAACCCCAAAATGGATACCCTTAAGTTGTTTCTGAAGGAGAAGACTAGCTTGTGAAGCCATACAACTTCAGAGAGAGAAAAAAAAAGAGAAATTCTTCTAGAGAGAGAAAGCTAAAGAAGGGGTTCTCTCAAGAAGGTTCTAGGGCAGCGAAAGAGACGAAGTGAAACAGAGGTTTATGGAATTTATACAGACAGGGGCGGTGCAGTATAAATTTTGGGGGTTAAAAAGTATCATTTGTGTCTGGATTTAAATTTTACGAGTTCAATACTTCATATTATTGAATTTTTAGTAATAAAATAGGGAAGGATGTTCATGGTTATGGTTAAAAAATCAAATTGAACCGCAATTCGAATTAAATTGATTAAAAAAATTGATATTTGGTTTGATTTTAAATTTTGAAAATTCATACTATTTGGTTAGATTTTGGTTTTACTAAAAAACAACCGCAAAAATAACCAAATCGAACCAATAAATTAGATATATAAATTTTATAAAATTATTTATATATTTTCATAGATAAAATATAAATATTTTGTTAAATTTTAATTAACTTAAGTTTTAATTTTACCAATTTCTCAAGCCCAACAATTTAGCCTAACTACAACAATCTTAAGTCCATGTCCATCAAAATCAATTTTAGTCTTTACCTACTAGACTTCAAATCAAATAGTCACACTTTCTTTTAATTGAATCACTTTGTTCGTGTAATGATAACCTAGTATTGTTTAATTGCTTAATTGAACCGATAATAGTTTTTTTGTGGATTGTTCATGTACTAGGTATTTATGCCTATCGAGATACGTACGTCCTAAAAAAATTATTACTTTCAAACCGAATAAACCAGAAAAATTGAACCAAATCAACAATTATTTTTTTCGTTTGGTTTGATTTTAAAAAATTTAAAAATCAACTAAATTGATTTGGTTTTGATTTTAATCAATAACCGATTCAAACCGAATCCAAACCGAATCACAAACACCCCTAAATATAGGTACATGAGTTTTACTATTGTGAAGAAATTGAAATTTTGATTAGTTGAAATTAGGGACGGAGATAGAAGATATTGAAAAATTACATGGTAAGTATGAAGTTAAAAAGTTGTTAGATTCGGTTGAAACCTAAAGGCAAAGTTAGAAGATATCGAAAAGTTATATGATAAATGTAAGTAATGAAAAACATTGGATTTAATTGAAACTACGACAAAGATAGATGATATCGAAAAATTACATGATGAATATAAGTAAAGAAAAATGTTGGATTCAATTTAATCTATGGGCTAAGATAGAGGACATTAGCAAAATTACTGATAAATATAAGTAAAAGAAAAACGTTGGATTCAGTTAAACCTAAAAACGAAAAATAGAGGGCATTGATCTTGGGCGTATTTGTGTCTATTTGCTACATTTTACCCACATGTACCCTTAGTTTTAAGAGCATTTTTTTTACTATATTGTGTGTTTTAAAGAGTATTGTGATATTGTGCACTGAGATATATGATTAGACTATGCATAGAGGTTGACATGAGAATCAATCAATTGAGAGCTGAAGCGAATGAGTAAAGCTTAGTAGCATATTAGAGGAATGCGTGGGAAAAACTAGACAAGTGAAAAGTGGGTTGGGTGCACTACAGGGGCGTCAGGCCATATTCAAAACTGCAGACACCCCAGGTTAACACACTACTAGGCACCACGCCAACCCCCAAAATGTTGAAACCCCAGGTAGGCGCATTATTGGGTGCCACACCATGGTCTAAGTTGTTGAAGCCCCAAGTTGGCGCTGTGCTGGCACACCACCGCCACAGATGTCTCGACGAGTAATCCCAAATTTTGTATAGTCTGAATTCAAGAAGGAAAATAAATTAATTTTTCAAACCCTATAAATAGAATATTGTACCATTTTTTTGTAGGGTGTCGTCATACTTTTCAGCGCAAGAGGAAGATAATAGAATCCACTATTAGGTTTCTTATCTTCTACTTTTTCTTAAACATTACTTTGCGTGGAAACAATTGTTTTTGTGTTGTTGATTATCATGAATAGCTAAGAACTCTTGTTTTAATGCTGCAGTTACGAATAATTTTTGAAGATTGAATCAATTGATGAAGTTGGTTATCATTTAAATTAATCTTGTGTTCTTGAACTACTATTTTAATACTCGATCATTATTAAAATAAATCCATTGTATGTTTTTGAACTTGGGAGAGGAATAGAGAGATAAAACTTGAAATATAAGGAACATGATCTTTTCTCGTACAAAACTAGAATTTATTTGTATCTAGAATAGAGATATACCTAGTTACCGTGCTTGATTACGAAATAAGAAGAAAACTTAGTGCTCGGTAGTTGATTCAATCTATCTGCGCTCAACGATGTAGTTAGACTGTCAACTATAGTAGGTGATTAAAGGTTAGGAGATTATAATCATAATATCACCCTTATAAATCAGTGATTTGATAATCACCTGAAATCCATTGAGGTGATACGACACATGAATTCTTAGTTATGATTTGATAACCATCTGAAATCCATTGAGGTGATACGACACATGAATTCCTAGTTAAGTTGTATCCCTGAAATTTTCCCAAAGCATTGTTATACTTCAAAGTAAAATTGAACCTTTGCTAGTTATTTTAATTCTAGCACTCTTAGTATTCAAATATTAATCAAATTCTTGTGGCACACTTGCATTAAATTGTGAGAATTAGTTTAATTAGGTAAATAGTAAACCGACAAGTCTCTATGAATTCAATATTCGATTCCTAAGGGGGTCACTTTATTATTTATACGACCGCGTACACTTGTATATGCATTTGGACTCAACAAATATAAAAAAACTTCACATAATAGCTATATGTAAGAAAAAAATGTTGGATTTAATTGAACTTAAGGATGAAGATAGACGACATCAGAAAGTTACATGGTAAATATAGATAAAGAAAAATATTAGATTCAGTTGAACCTAAGGACAAAAACAGAAGACACTAAAAAACTTAACCCGATAAATCTATAAAAGAAAAAATATTGGATTCTGTTGAACCTAAGAACGAAGATAGAGGACATTAGAAATTACATGATAAATATAAGTAAATAAAAATGTTAGATTCAGTTAAACCTAGGAACGAATATTAAAAAAATTATATAGTAAATGACATTTTTTTTTTAAAAATGTTACATTCAATTGAGTGTATGGGCAAAAATAGAAGTCATCAAAAAGTTATATGATAAATGTAAATAGAGAAAAACGTTGAATTTAGTTAAACCATAGAAATGAAGAATGAGGATATCGAAAAATCGAAATATTATATGATAAGTATATGTTTAAAAAAATTAATTCCCTTTAGGAAAGATACATAGAGTAACTGGTAAGGAATGGGTTGAGTGAGCTAGGTAACTTTTTCAAAAAAAAATGGACCAATTTCATGGGCAGACATGCAAAAGTGGATCCACAAATTAATGTGTATGCCAACTACTTTATAGGCATGTTTTATAAGTATCTACTAATTTAAAATTTTGAATTTGTCTAACTTATAAGTAACATTTTTGTATCAATAATTAATTTTGAATTTGTCTAACTTATAAGTAACATTTTTGTATTAATATAAATTATGTTAAGATGACTTCAGATTCTTTTATTCTTAATCAAATATTTAAATCTAATTTAAGCCCTTAAGAATAAAAACAAATTCTATTGAAAATATCATCTAAAAAAAAAAGCCTTGCAAACTTCAAATTAAAATTAAAATGAGTTTTAATGTGAAAACAAAATACCAAACCAGAAAAGCAAATAGTGTTTAAAAAGTAATGGTCTAAATGATAACAATTACCACAAGTATATAGACAAAATACATGCCAACATGCGTATGCTTTTCCTCCGTGGATCATGCGTTGCACTTTTGGATTTGTACTTGGATACTCCAAAAGATTGAAAATTATCAAGCACCTAACATGCTATGTTGTGTTGATATCGCTAATTAAATCACGAACAAATCTTGCAAATTTCACATTTAGATTGTGAAAGCTTAGATTTTTTTAGCTTTTTTATGTTTGAATTTCATGAATCGTTCACGAAATTTGAGTCTTTAACAAATTTTCAAACTTCACATGATTATGCTGAAGTTATATTTATCAAAGCTTTGAATCAAACCTAGTGTAACAATTTTATTTTATTTTTGAATATTTTAGATAAAGATATTTTTATTCATAAATGAATTTTATCTTTAAAATCAACTATTACTCAATTATTTTTTATGTGGTGCCCAATATTAATTAGCAATACAATAATTTGCTAGATTATTTTTACGTTGAAGAGTGGATAGAAAATAATGTTGTCACAAACGTAAAAAGTTAAGAATCATGAAATTTGAAACAAACATTCTTTTTAGAAGCTTTATAAGTAAATAATGAAATTATTTATTAATCCAGATCGATTATAATTAGACTTTTTAACTTAGTTTTAGTACGTCAAAAATAATGTATGGTTATTGAATGAAATGTATGCTTGTCAAGTTCAATCCTTTGTCTTCACTGGTCTATCACTTTGGTGATTGAAGATATTTTCTCTAACACTAACCCCCTTTCCATGAACCTAATTTTGGAGTTTTTATCCAATAACTTAAAATATATTAAATATATGTATATTAAGATGTGAACATTTCTTATTTATATTTGTTTGGTATCAGATAAATCAAGTGATATGTAAAAAACCAAAATGGGCATTTGGTCTAGTGGTATGATTCTCGCTTAGGGTGCGAGAGGTCCCGAGTTCAATTCTCGGAATGCCCCAATTCTTACGTTTGGTTAATTTTTCTTCACTTAAATACATGTTAGTTTATAATATTACGAATCTTATCAAATGTTGATGCATCCAAGTGGATTAGCATGTATTTGTAATACACAAATAAATCTTGTGGATTATCATGTATTTGTAATACATAGATAAATCTCGTCTTCCTCATGTTCTCACTCTCCTATCTCCTTATTTCAATGTATCTGGCAACAAAAAATATGTATTTAGGTGTATTTGACAAAAATCTGGTATGAAATTGTTAATTAATGATATAAAATATGATTATTTTAAATTAGTGAGATCGAGAATTAGTAAACATAGTAAAGATATTTATATAATTAGGTAGTTTCTCCATTTAAAATTAAGCATGTTAAGTTATTTTGGTTGGTCGTATGAGTTTTTATTTTTATTAATTAACGTACAATATCATTTAATACGTTACATCGATATATCTAGTATAAACCAACATCTTGGAATTAACAAAGTGATTTATCATTTGAAATTCAAATTGTTAGCTAAAACAACTTTAAAATACTTTTAATAAGGTATAATATTGTTCGTTATGAACAAAACCCGCATAATTCTTTCGGAAAATATTTCACATCATTAAGAATATCATGCACCTTATATGTATTACATTTTTCCTCAAATATCAATATAAATTTTGTTCATACACTCGACACAAATCAGTGTTCTAAGAGACTTTGTTGGGACTCGCACTCTAGCAAAACACTCTGAGATTCAAATGTGGAGCTTACTTCTGTAAGACTTACGCTTTAAGCGCCTGACCATACGTCCTAAGCACACCTAACACCGGGGCTCGCCTAACAGTTCTTACACAAATTATGTGTTAAATTATTTAGTTAACATTATTGACCCTCATAATTCTTGACTAAATAAATGATACTTGTAGTTTTTAAAATAAATTATTTAGTTAACATTGTTGACCCTCAATTAACAAGTTGTAGTATCACATCTTTACTATTTGGTAACATAGTGAGAGTGATTATATATTACGTAACATTTCTTTTAAAAATACATAGCGAAATTTTACTTTTTCCACTTATCATTAGTCTTCATGTTTTTGTAATATGTCTGAAAATTATCATATTTTATTTAGCTATTTGAAAGTAATTTTATTTTTATTCATGACAAAATGATGCTTTTATTATAATACTAGTAGGTTTTATTGATTATTTTCTTTTGTTTTAAAAAGCTCTGTTGGGACTTGCCCTAGGGCGGGACTCTAGCAAAACGCCTTGAGACTCAAGTGTGGGACTTAATTCTGTAAGACTTACACCCTAAGCGCCCGACTATACGCCTTAAGCACTCCCAACGCCCAACACTTGAGGCTCGCATAACAGATCTTACACAAATTATGTGTTAAAATCTTTAGTTAACCCTCATAATTCGTGAAATAATTGAATGACACATAATAATTTTTAATCTATAGAGATAAAGAAGATTGAGAATAACTCAAATAACAAGTTTTAGTATCGCATTTTTCCGTTTTGGTAACATTGTGAAAGTAATTATATATTACGTAATGTCGTAACATTTCTTTTATAAATACGTCGCGAAATTTTACTTTTTCACTTATCATTAGTCTTCATGATTTTGTCATATGTCTCAAAATTATTATATTTTATTTAGATATTTGAAAGTAATTTTATTTTTATTCATAATGGAGTGAAATTTTTATTATAATACTAGTAAGACTATTAATTATTTTCTTTTAGGTGAGTAAATCGTATAGTATGATATATTTTTTTTTGAGAAATAATGATTCTTTTATTATTATAAAGTTAAGATATTATATTATTTATACTTGTATAATCATGTTAGACTTTTATTTTCTATTAGTTTATTTAATCATATTTGTAATTATTTCAAACTATTGATTTATTTTTATAATTTTGTGTTATTATATTACTATACTATATTATAAACTAAAAAAATTAAAGATCCATAGGGCTTACGCCTCACGTCTTGAGGCTTACGCCTCGCTCTATATTAAGTAAAACGCCTCGCTTCACTCCCTTGCCTTTTAAAACACTGGTGTAAATTGTATAGTACTCCCTCCGTTTCAAAAAGAGTGGTCTGGTTTGACTTGACACGAAGTTTAAGAAATTAAAAAAAAACTTTGAATCTTGTGGTCCTAAATTAAAGTTATGCCAAATGTACATAATTGCCCTTAATCTTGTGGTCTTAAACATGTCACGTGAAAACTAAAAGTAAAATGTTACCAAAAAAGGAAAGAGGTCATTCTTTTTGAAACTGACTAAAAAGGAAAGGAGGTCGTTCTTTGTGAAACGGAGGGAGTATGATAATAATATATTTTTAGAAATAATGATTCTTTTATTATTAGAAAGTTAAGGTATTAGATTATTTATACTTGTATAATCGTGTTAAAAGTTTTTATTTTTTTATGAATTTCCTTAATCATGTTTGTAATTTTGTGTTATTATATTATTATAAGTGTAAATTAAAAATTAAAGATTTTCATATCTCGAGACTTATGTCTTGCCCTATATTAAGTAAAAGTCTTGCCTCATGCCTCCGCTGCAGGGCCCTTTCGAAGGTGACGCTCCCAACAAGATTTTCTTCATACCTGAAACTCAAACCTAAGACTTATAATTAAGGGTGAAGCACTCCCATCAATGCACCACAACCTATTTAAAATGTTACTACTACTTATTTGTATTAGAACTTGATAGAAGAAAAAGTAAAAAATTGAGCCAAGCATTATGAAACGCGTCTAGAACTGTACAGAAATCTCCAGAACTTACCAGAAGCTACAAGCAATTGGTCAAAAAAAATTTCATCACCAAAACTCACCGTTTTTGTATCCAATCTACAGTTACCTAGAAACTTCGAGAGACTCATTTCAACTATTTATACTCTTCTCATTTTTTCCATTTTCATTCACATTATACCAAAAAAAATCTGTAATTTTGCTATACTTTGCTTTAGTAGTTAAAAAATTACTCTCTGTTTTCTTCTTTTATTGTTGTGAAAAAGTTTGAAAATGGCCGGAAAAGGTGAAGGACCGGCGATCGGAATTGATCTCGGAACAACGTATTCGTGTGTAGGTGTGTGGCAGCATGACCGAGTTGAGATTATTGCTAATGATCAAGGGAACAGGACTACGCCGTCGTATGTGGCGTTTACTGATACTGAGCGATTGATTGGAGATGCTGCTAAGAATCAAGTTGCTATGAACCCTACCAACACTGTTTTCGGTAAGTTCTGGAAATTCCGTGCTTTGTGATTGGTATTTGTTATTCATGATTCTCTCTTTTTGTTCAGTATTCGAACTAGGATTTTGAGTTTATGTTCAGTATTTGAGCTAGGATTTTGAGCTTATGTTTAGTATATATTGGAGCAAGGATTTTGAGTTTATGTTTAGTATTGGAGCTAGTATTTTGAGTTTATGAATTTTGAATTTGATTAGGTTCTCGATTAATCATTTACAACTGTTAAGCTAGATTTTCAAAAACATAAATTTAGGGTGAGTAAAACTGTATCTCTTCTCTGTTTCATCAATTCATCAAGCTAGGTCCTGATTTGTATCTGCATTCTCAACTTATGGTCTGTTGATCATTAGTAATTGTAGCTCTGCTCTGGTTATTTGTTAGTTTTTTATATAGTACCATAACAATGAAGAGTGTTCAATTTGAGTTTATAGAAGTGGAATCTGGCGAATTAACCATGTTGGGCTAAAAATATCAACGATAATAAATTCTTGTTTTTGTATGCTGTATTTACTCTGCTGTAGCCACTGAATTTTTTTTAGCTTATACAAATTATCTGTTCAATTGAAGTTCCAAGGTAGAAAAAAAGTGAATTTCTGAGATATTAACTGTATTTCACTAAGATCATTTGGGAGATCAATTTGGGGTTTCCGTTTTTTCTATATGTATTTGCTCTAATCTCTTTTGGTGAACATCAGTTTGTGCAATTTTGATCCACTTTTTGGTGAATTTGTATTAGGAATATATTACTACAGCACTTAAATTATGTTTGAATTCATGCTGAACTCTTATAATTTGATTGCAGACGCCAAACGATTAATTGGTAGGAGATTCAGTGACCCATCAGTACAGAGTGACATGAAGCTTTGGCCTTTCAAGGTCATCCCAGGACCTGCTGACAAGCCTATGATTGTTGTCAATTACAAAGGTGAAGAAAAAGAGTTCTCCGCAGAAGAGATCTCCTCCATGGTTCTTATTAAGATGAAGGAGATTGCTGAGGCTTTTCTTGGAATAACAATAAAGAATGCTGTTGTTACTGTGCCTGCTTACTTCAATGACTCTCAACGTCAGGCTACCAAGGATGCTGGAACTATTTCTGGGCTCAATGTCATGCGTATTATCAACGAGCCTACCGCTGCTGCAATTGCATATGGACTTGATAAGAAATCAAGCAGTACAGGGGAGAAAACTGTGCTTATTTTTGACTTGGGTGGTGGTACATTTGATGTCTCACTACTTACCATTGAAGAAGGTATTTTTGAAGTGAAAGCCACTGCTGGTGATACTCATCTTGGTGGAGAAGATTTTGACAACAGGATGGTTAATCACTTTGTTCAAGAATTCAAGAGGAAGCACAAAAAGGACATCAGTGGGAATCCTAGAGCTCTTAGGAGATTAAGAACTGCATGTGAAAGAGCTAAGAGAACACTCTCATCCACTGCTCAGACAACTATTGAAATTGATTCTCTTTATGAGGGAATTGATTTCTACACGACGATTACCCGTGCTCGGTTTGAGGAGCTCAACATGGATCTTTTCAGGAAATGTATGGAGCCTGTTGAGAAGTGTTTGAGAGATGCTAAAATTGACAAGAGTGGTGTTCAAGATATTGTTCTTGTTGGTGGCTCTACTAGAATTCCGAAGGTGCAACAGTTGTTGCAGGACTTCTTTAACGGGAAGGAACTCTGTAAGAGCATCAACCCGGACGAGGCTGTTGCATATGGAGCTGCTGTGCAAGCTGCAATCTTGAGTGGTGAAGGGAATGAAAAAGTCCAGGACCTTTTGCTGTTGGATGTTACACCTCTTTCCCTCGGTTTGGAGACCGCTGGAGGTGTCATGACCACCTTGATTCCAAGGAACACCACGATTCCGACTAAGAAAGAGCAGGTGTTTTCAACCTACTCAGACAATCAACCTGGTGTGTTGATTCAAGTTTATGAAGGTGAAAGAGCCAGGACCAGAGATAACAACTTGCTGGGGAAATTTGAACTCACTGGCATTCCCCCAGCACCAAGAGGTGTCCCCCAAATCACTGTATGCTTCGACATTGACGCAAATGGTATTTTAAATGTCTCTGCTGAGGATAAAACAACTGGTCAGAAAAACAAGATTACCATCACCAATGACAAAGGAAGACTATCTAAAGATGAGATTGAGAAAATGGTTCAAGAAGCTGAGAGGTACAAAGCTGAAGACGAAGAGCACAAGAAGAAAGTGGAAGCCAAGAATGCCTTGGAAAATTATGCCTACAACATGAGGAACACCATCAAGGATGATAAGATCGCTTCGAAGCTTTCTCCTGAGGAGAAGCAGAAGATAGAAGATTCGGTTGAGCAGGCGATTCAGTGGCTTGATGGGAATCAACTCGCGGAGGCTGATGAGTTTGAGGACAAGATGAAGGAGCTTGAGAGCATATGCAACCCCATTATCGCGAAGATGTACCAGGGTGGTGCTGGTGGTCCTGACATGGCTGGTGGCATGGATGAAGATGGCCCTTCAGCCGGTGCTAGCGGTGCTGGTGCAGGCCCTAAGATTGAAGAAGTTGATTAAGCTTCAGATTATGATGAAATCTAGTTCTAAGTAGTAGAAATAAGATGTAGTGTAGTTGTAGTTGTCTAAACTTGTTTTGTGTATGTAGAAATATCCTTGATATTTCATCCAGTCTAGTCTTTTCCAGTTTGTGCTTAACATTTTCTCTGTGCTTGTTTATGAGTTTTATGCAACTTTCTTTCATGTAGATCACTTCTGATATCCCTTTGCTTTTTCTTTTATTTCCTATGGACATTCACACATCTCTAAATTTAGAACACTGCAACCAGAAATTATTAGGATAAGTGAGAATAGACGCAAAACACTAAAGAAAAATTGTTTTCCTCCTCTTGAAGTTGACTGTGTATATATTGGAATTGAGTTTATTAGAGAAGTCTAAACGATTAAATAATGAAAACATTCAGCCACCGTTGTAACCAATGAAGCAAATTGAAAATATATATTGCTTCTTAGCCTATTGGTGAATCAGAACTTCTTCGATTTCCGGCATCAAGCTAGTAAAGTGATGTAATTTCCGGCATCAAGCTAGTAAAGTGATGTAATTGCTGATTTGCGGATTAAATCATTAAATAACTTCTACTTGGTTACTCCTTGAAAAGATTCTTCATTCAAGTTAGCTTCATTATAGTCTTCGGATTATAATTCTTAGATTCATGTACATATCAATTTTGCATACCAAAACCAATTCTTAGATTTATGTACATATCAATTTTGCATACCAAAACCAATAAAACCATTACTAGCACCCAAATTGGACACTAGTCATTTGATTCGCGAACAAAATTGTCCCGAGATTCTAGTTCTTGGATTAATTTATACCACTTATTTTGTCCCGAGATTCTAGTTCTTGGATTAATTTATACCACTTGAGAAGTGGGATAAAAAAAATTCAAGTTTAATGGGATATCTACAATTAAAGTTGAGACAAAATTTATATACTTCATTTGGTTGGCTTTTATTCCAAGCTAAAGCTAAATTCTAGAATATTTCATCATATTCCGTGCATCGACCGACCCCATAAACTTTAAGCCAAAGTTGCCAGGATACCAAACTTTGTCATCACAGATAACTATATAGGGATGACAGTAGAGCGGGCAAGCTTTGACCTGTTAAGATTTTGACATGCTCTATCCTGACCCATTTAAAGTCTTCTTACATCATACAATGGACCCATTACCCGCCCTGCCTCATTATGTATTTTAAATAAATAAGATTGGCCCGGCCCTGCCCCGCCCCATTTAATTGTTCCTCTACCCTGTCCTGTTAAGGGTGTGCCCTGCCCGTCCCACCCCAATTGCCATCCCTATGCTAAATCAATATGAGAGTACCAGAATTGATCAGGCTTGAATGCATATTCAAGACTAGCTTATTCAAAAATTGAATAGACACATCTTTCTTACGAAGTTTATTCTTCTAGCTCGTTGAAATGCAAAGTTGTTAACTTTTTCAAGTCTACCTTGTTCAAATCAAATAAGTTGGAATGCTGTAAACACATAGATTTTTGTGCATTGCTGCAGTTCGAGTTATCTTGATAATAATTGCACAACTTCCTCTCAAGTTCTGAGAGACAGATGTACCAAAAGATGAAAAATCTCAATGCAGTAAGTTGTCTTCTGGAATTTGAGTCCTAAGATGAACAGCTTTCTCTTCAGATATACATAATGATCAGTATGTAATACAGAAAACAAAACACACGACATGAAGAATCGAGACAGATTTAAGCACAAATACCATTCAACAATAAGAACAACAGTATGAAGTTGTTAACGATGCCAATAAAGGATCAAGAGTAGCAGGAACAAAATGGTGTGGACATTGAGGGCATGCAAAAATAGCATCTTGTGTTCCACATTGGTTGATGAGTGGGGAAAGAAAACGAATCTTTCCTGATTGAATTAGAAGAAAATATAAATATCAATTCCATTGAGGTCAGTAAATAATAGTAACTACTACCTAAGAGAGCGAGCATCCACTGATTTTCAAGCCATTGCTTCTGTCAAATCAACATATGCATGTGTGGTCCAAGGTGAGGGGCGAAGGCACACTAGAACCTCGTGCTCTTCTGGTCCTACACGCTGCTTAGGCACATGGATTTCAAGCATAGTTCCAGTTTCATCTCCATATGCTTCTAGTTTTGCATCTTCTGGAATGCGAGTCCTAAGAGGGATTTCCCTGACAAATTCCCCTGAAGGGCAGTGCTCCGGAGCTGGATCTGATAGCTTGAAAGTCCTGTTTTGTCTTTTGATGATAGGGATACATCCAGTGCTGATACAAGATATCTTCACAATCCCGTGAGAGATGGTGTTTCTCCAAGTAACTTTGACACTTTTTAGATCCACAAAAGGCATGCTAACAAGTATCAAGAACCCTGCATCGTCTTCATAAATAGTTTTTGCAGCTGTAACAGGACCAGATGCCACTTGCATAGCACCAGAAAAATCTCTTAGCCAGGGTGGGCTAATTCGATGGATATCCGTAAGCCTCTCAGGATGTTGACTATTAGGCAAACAGCAATCGTCATTGTTTCCTCGAGTAAATCCATTTTTCTTCCTCTTGTTGCAGACAGCCAAAATGTTTAGTCCTTCTCCATTTACATGGTTTGCAGATCGAGTAGATAGATTCAGACTTGATCCATTCAACAATCTCTCTGGACGAGGAATTGCGTTGCTCTTCAATGCAGGAGGCCGCTCAAGCTCAAATTCTGTATGCGGAAGGCACCTCCATGACTCAAAGTCACTGGCTTCAGAAGGAATCGAAAAATTCATGTCTCGGCCTGTAAGCTCCATCCACTTCTTTTGCTCCTCCTTTTCAAGACCTGTAAGATTAGGTGACCTAACAACTTCAATTCCATGAAGGCACTGAGGGTTGGAAAGACCTCTGTAATGTTTCCTCTGCATTTTGTGAGATCGAACAAAACCTTTCTCTGCAGTGAAAGGAAAGGGGCTCTCCCCCTGGCGTGAATGCCCGTTCATGTAACTCCTCAATTGCATCTTGCCAAGAGCATTTTCAGGCCTGTCCTTGAAAACCCACATGTACATATTCTCCATATCATGCTGAACAAGGAAAACATCCTGCTTCAGATCCGATTTATCATACCGAGAAACCCCGTTACTCTCACGAATAATCTTACCCTTCGACTTCTCATTCAGAGCTGGCTTAAAGTAAAAAGTGAAGAAAAACCAAGCGCCCCAAATACTATCAAGCCGCTTGGCACACTTCTTCCCAATCTTTGTGACACTAATATTCGTCTCAACCTCATAATGTTGGGAACCAAGGCCTACATCTAGCATATCACATGTATCATTCCACGACGGAGGAGGGGGGCTGGGCTCGAGTGGGAGATTAATATCAGGTGGCTGTAAATGGTTAACAGTCCGGATCAACTCCCTCTCCATTTCATCATGAGAAGATGAACCGGAATCCATGGACAAGAGGGTGGACAAATGATTGCTTTCAATGGTTAAGGTTGTTAGAAGATCCTCACCCATTTTCCCCTTTGCAAGCATTTCCTATTATTCGGGGTGGTCGTAGAGGTGCCTCTAGCCCTTAGCACAGGGTTCAATGGAACCTACTGCTTTCAGTTCTAACCAAGTATACATGTGAAAAGGGATCTTGAAAATGCATAAACATACTATAAGGAATCCACTCCCAACTAACCGACTCTAAATCCTGGATCAGCCTATTTGGAACAAAATTTCCACCACAACTAACACTTCGTAACATAACCATGACCACCTCATCCACATATCCACAAAGAATTAGACAACTCACGATTCAAAAACCTTGAATCAAACAACCCAAGATTCAAAATCCTTCAAATTCCAGCCAAAACAGATAACCAAAGAACCATATAAACCACTTCCCAATGCTTTTCACACACACCCATACCAGAAAACTCACAACTTTATCAAACAATTCATCAAATACCCACTAAAGATTCAACCTTTCCCAAGTTCAAAACACCATTTCTTGATTCCAAACAAAGCCTACAATCTGTATCATTCAAAAAACTCAAGTAAACAAAGAACCCCACAAATGAATAACACATACAAACTACAAATTTCAGTAAAGATCCAAAATGAGAACTTCTCAAGAATACCTGATTCCAAAACCAGAACACCAATTCTTGATTCCACACAAAGCCTACAATCTGTATCATTAAAAAAAAACCGCAAGTAAACAAACAACCCCACAAATGAATAACACATACCAACTACAATTTTTTCAGTAAAGATCCAGAATAAGAACTTTTCAAGAATTACCTGATTCCAAAACCAGAACACCAATCCTTGATTCCAAACAATCCTACAACATATAACATCACAAAAAATAAGAAAAATACACAACCCCACAAACCAATAACACATAAAAACTACAAATTTCAGTAAAAAAACAAGTAAAGATCCATTTTTTTTTCTCAAGAATACCTAATTCCAAAACCAGAACACCAATTCTTGAATCCAAACAATCCTACAATATATAACATCATAAAAAAATAAGAAAAAAACACAACCCCACAAAACAAAACACATAAAAACTATAAATTTCAGTAAAAAAGTAACTAAAGATCCAATTTTTTTTCAAGAATACCTTATAAAATACTCTGAATCTGCGAAAAAAAAAAGTTATGAGAAATGAGAGGCGGTGACGTAAAAAGGAGAATGAAGAGAAAAGGGGACTTTGATTGAGAGCTTCTTAACAAGATAATAATTTTGATAAGGGTTGATGAGAAATGACCTGCACTAGTTACAACCGTTAGACAAAGGGACCAAACGCCGTTAGGTAACGGTGACGGTGTTAGTAGCAAATAGATAAAGCAAGTCAATTATTATAACCTGTCAAATTTAATAAATATAATATTTGGGGAAAAATAATAATCATGTTTTATTATGGATGTACAAAATTCTTCCTTCTCTACAAATGGTAAAAAAATGATTTTTTTCCTTTTTGATTAACGGCATATTTAAAGTATTTTTATTTTAAGATCAGTACTTTCTGCATTTCATATTAATTGTTCAATTTACTATAAATAGATACCTTATATGACTTATTAATATATTTCTATTAGTTGTCTAACTTATTATAAATAGATGTTCCGAATTATTTATCAAGAGTGCATTAATTAATATTTCTCATTTTATGCTTATAATGAATTTTTTTCTGAAAGAATAAATAAATTTATACAGTTTCAAAGAGGTTTATTAAAGGGTAACCCTCCGTCATTTTTTATTTGTCATACTTTTCTTTTGAAGAGTTAAATCATATAAATTTTGACTGACACTTTAAGATGTATTTCTTTTTCTTTATTATATTAATATGAAAAAAAATACAACTAATAGAACTTTTCATATAGTATTTAACTATCTAATTTTTATTCTAAAATATCAAATTAATGTAATCAATTAATTAAATAAACTCTCAAAAATTGTAAGATAACAATTAAAAATGTACGAGAGTATATATATATATACATACACACGTAAGTGATGGTAGGTGGTACAAGTTGGGGGGATTAGTAAGAAATGAGGTATAGAGCTGGAATTGAACTTATCAAGATAAGAAGGTGGCTTAGCTTTGAATGAATAAAGTCAAGAATTCGATGGGACAGCTCAACATGAGCAAATTAAATTAAAGTAAAAGTGGCATATATGGTCCAACTAACTTTCTTACATTCACATTATGTTGATATTGATATTTATGGGGGGATTTATCATACTACAACTACTTGTCTAAATAAGTACACTTTCCTATCTTTTTCTTTTTTCTCTTTGTTAAAAGTTTTCCTTCTCCTTTTGTTGGGATAAGGTTTTGGGATGTGTTAGGTTACGTTGAAAAGAAAATTTATCTTACAATTTTTATTTTTAAAAAAAGTGATAATGTATTTTTATCGGAGATAATATTTCTATCTCACACAAAATAAAGGTAATATAATAATAGTATACCAACAAGGGTTGTGGTTGAATGGTAAGTATTCTTTCATTCTTAATTAAGATGTGTCGGATTTGAGTTTCCTTGGTTATGAAGTTGTCTTTGTTAGAGAGCGTTTTACCCCTTAATGTGAGACTTCTCAGTGCGAATTCTGATTTACTCGAGCTCCAATGTGGGTATCGGACATCGGGTGGAAAACCAAATAAAAAAACAACAATAATATCCCGTGAAATTTTATAAGTGGGGTCTGAAGAGGATAAAATGTACGCAGATTTTACTACTACCTTGTAGAGATATAGAGACTGTTTTTAAGAGATTCTCAGTTCAAAATGCAGCAATTTCAAATACTATATATATATATAACAAGTCACACAAAATAAAAGTATATTTGGATATATTTCTAACTCTTCAAATTTCATTTGTGGGACAAATTATATTGAGTTGTTGTTATTAATTGTTATAAGTGATACTTATATTTTGGTAAAGGGGTGGTGGATAGGAGTTTATAGGTGTATGTTGGAGTCTTGGAGATATGGAAGAGACCATCTCCAACAAGTCAATACTTTAGTTGGAGATAGGACTCCTCTCGTTTGATTTTATTTGATTTTTATATAACAAATAAATATTTTAGTTTTTTGTCTATTTTAGCAAATTAAGAAAATTTTATTGCTTTCCTTCCGTATCACTTTTAGTATTAAATATAACTACATATACTAGTAACAGTTAAATCTAGAGTTCTAAAACATTGTTAATAAGGTTGATTTAGTAAAATACTCCTCTAATTAAAGTTTTTTAAAGGGTGTGTTAGACAGTGACAGATCCAGAATTTTTTGGGTTCGAAAAATAAAAATATAGTATTTAGGATTTAAAGTTGCAACCTCAAGTGAATTCTGAACCTCCTAATCCACTAAATCAACGTCTTATCTTGTGTTTAGGGGATTTGAAATCCTATAAATCTACACTAAAAATAAAAAATAAAACTCTTATATATATATATATATATATATATATATTTTTTGTAACTTTTTACCTAGAATATTTGGATGAACACCCTCACGACCTCACTTCCTCATAGATTTGCTTTTGATGTCAGGTAATATAAAACGAAAGAATGCAATTGTTTATTAGGGAGACTAATGAGATAATGACAATTTCATTAAAAAGAGCTCCTTATCAAGCTCTCTCTAATATATATAAAAGTATATTTGGACTTAGCTTATATCTAGTTCAGTCACTTTCTGTTTTGGTCTCTAAATAATATAAAATATTCCACTTTAGTTTATACTCCACTATTATTAAACATTTGTGCTCCCTTTGTCCCTAATTACTTGTTCACTTTTTCTTTTATAGTTGTCCCTAATTACTTATTCATTTTGACAAATTAAGAAAGGACAATTTTTTTTACCTATTATATCCTCAATTAAATGACTAATTACTTTGAAAAATGTAAAACTTTTCATCCACTTCATAATTAATAGGGGTAAAATGGTAAACTCACTATGTCATTAATTATTTTCTTAATATATGTATCAATTTAAAAGTGGACAAGTAATTAAGAACAAAGGGAGTATTACTTTATTGTAATGTAAAGGTTCCTGTTTTATGGCAGCTCACAAAAGAAAAGAAAAAAGGAAAAGAGGAAAATGATAGTATAGCAATAATAATTAGAAAAAGAAAAAGAGAATCTTTCTAGTTGGAGAAAAATGAATTGTTTAAAGGTTCAATTCAAATAAATTTTGAGGTGGCCTTCTTTTATAAGCTATCCACTTGTATATTTATTGCTTAATATAATTAATATGGTTTTTGTTAGATAGAAAAAGGAAAAGAGGAAAATGATAGTATAGCAATAATAATTAGAAAAAGAAAAAGAGAATCTTTCTAGTTGGAGAAAAATGAATTGTTTAAAGGTTCAATTCAAATAAATTTTGAGGTGGCCTTCTTTTATAAGCTATCCACTTGTATATTTATTGCTTAATATAATTAATATGGTTTTTGTTAGATAGAAAAAGGAAAAGAGGAAAATGATAGTATAGCAATAATAATTAGAAAAAGAAAAAGAGAATCTTTCTAGTTGGAGAAAAATGAATTGTTTAAAGGTTCAATTCAAATAAATTTTGAGGTGGCCTTCTTTTATAAGCTATCCACTTGTATATTTATTGCTTAATATAATTAATA
>JAJOOR010014123.1:0-44089 GCA_036250505.1 Solanum acaule | reverse complement strand
AAAAAAGACCAAACACAAATACAAAAAATAAAACTATTATGTAAGAACCTACCTAAACTATATTTTCCGGATGAAAACAAAAAAATTACTTATATAGTAGAATCAGACGGCAGTGAAAAAGTTATGGAGGAGTCTTAAAATATAGGTATGATAAAGAAAAAATAGAACATCATTGTAGATAATATTCAGGAACATTTACTAATACAGAAATAAGATGGGAAATAAATAGGAAAGAATTATATTCAGTATATAAATGTTTACTATCATTTGAACCATATATTGAATATAACAAATTTATTATAAGGACCGATAATACACAAGTAAAATGGTGGCTAAAAAGAAAAATACAAGATTCGGTAACTACGAAAGAAATTAGAAGATTGGTATTAAATATATTAAATTTTACATTACCATTGAAATGATAAAAAATGACAGGAATGTTATTGCAGATTACTTATCAAGCAAAGCTACATAGACTGAAAAACAAAATACTATAGAAGAAATACTCAACATCCAGTACGAGTGTCTACGAATCGTGCAATAGTATAGTAACCCAACAAAGGGTTGGGGTCGTGTCCCAAGGGAGCGGTTTTGAAAATTAATATAAAAATAAAATTAAGTTCTAACTAGTCGTAGCTAAAGACATTAATGATTACAAACATTGTATATTAAAGAGGGGGACACAAAAGTGTCAAATGACAATTTGGGGGTTTTGTCACAAGTATAGCAAAAAACACAGAAATTTCAAGAAAATCAAGTATGAAGAAGAGTTCTTGGGGTGTGACCGCAATACAAGTTGAGATAAATGGTTGGGTACATGCTTTCGATAGGAAATTTGCAAGATAATAGTGACTAGGCTAAGCTTTAGATGGAAATAAGTTCCCTCTCGGGCAACTTATCCCGTTTCGAATACGTTCCTCTCAGATACCCATTTGCCACATGAAGACCAGCCTACGCCTTACCCCACTCACTCTCTCCAACTGAGTGTTAGGATATTGAACTAGGGCTCACCCTATCGGGCTGAACCTCATGTCGACCCACTCCTTAGGCAATCAGTCTAGGGGTCTTGGTTTCGCGACCTCCCTCTCATGCAAGTCGAAAACACATGGGTGGCTTTGTATTTGTAACTACAAACCCATTAAATTAAACCACAACCACTAGGTGAAGTCACCATTAAAATACATCAACCTATCAGCAAGCAAGATCCAACAGTAATATCAGCTCATATTTGCTAAATCACACCCCAAGAATAGAGGTTTTAAGCCACACATCAAGAAATAACAAAATACACCTATAATGATAGTGAAATCAAATAGGTATAAGAAATTAAACCTTGATTTAAGCAAAGAAAGAAGAATAGAGAAGACCGACTTCCAACTTAGGGAAGATGAACTCCTTTCTTCAAGTTTTCCCAAAACCCTCGAAACTTGAGAGTAAACTAAAAAGTACTAAAAAATTATATTAAGAATCTGATATTATCTAATAATATTAAGAGTTTTGATACTGCGCTATAACTTAGTATTTATAGTTTTCAAAAATCTGTGCTGCGGTGGATCATTCGGTGGCATTAGTCGGAATCGCCGATCAACTTGGTGATTCGGACTTTGGTGTAGTTCATCACTGTCTTGCACTATCCTTCAGCATTGTCATGCTCTAGGTCATTGGGCGACATAGTACTTCTTCGTGAAACTCTTCGGTGATGCGCCGACTGCTCTCTTTCTACGCCGACTTGATCCTTTCTTTCAGGGCTCAGTACACTGGAACAAAAGGCAAAGTGGGACCCTTCAGCGATTCGCCAAGTGAACTCGGTGATCCTCAAGCCTTTCTTTTCTTGTTCTTTTTAGCCTTTTTGTTCTTTTTTTGTGAAGTAGTGTCCATGCTTTCCTTCAAACTTCAAATGCCTGAAACTTAAGGGTTTTCATTAGATATTGAGATAAAACAAGCATTTGAGAACACACTTTCTATTAAAATATATCCCTTAATGCGTCCAATTTGTGGACTCTTCACTTGACTTAATTAACATGACTCGGTAACCTAATGTTGGTAACCCTTGCTTGAAGAGTCTATGACCTTTCCTAATGTTGTATCTTAGATTCGTAGGCTAATGGCACCCTTCCATGCACGTTAATAATGAACCTTGGGATCTGTAGGCTTATGGAACTCTTCCATCCATGATGTAAATGAACCTTGGGATTGGTAGGCTTATGGCACTCTTCCATGAAGGTAAATGATGAACCTTGAATCTGTAGGCTTATGGCATCCTTTCAAGAGGAGTTGATGAGCTTTCCTAAAATATACCTTGAATCGGTAGGCTTATGGCACCCTTTCATCTGTTAACTAATGTACCTTGAGTCGGTAGGCTTAAGGCACCCTTTCAAGTGTTAATGAATGTACTTTGGGTCGGTAGGCCAATAGCACTCTCTCATGTGTAATAATGATAAAAAAACTACTCTATGGGAGTGGAGGCTAAGCACCGAGTGGATATGGTAAGATGGAAACTCTCCCAATTTTAGGCGGGGTTCGAATAAACATCTTCATATCCCACAACTATGTGCCCACATAGGTCAATCTAGTGAATCCACCTAAGCTATATCTTACCGGTCCTACCTTAGGCAAGTAGACCACCTCTTTACAGTGTGGGGATTTATGACACTGGATTCCATGTCAAGCTCACATGGTCTATGTCGGTTAATGCTTATTCCCATCATGTGATATGTGCACTTTAGTTACTTGAGAGGTTCTATGAAGTGTGAGTGGTAGTATGGGATGCCATCCATGCATTGTACGAGTAGGCTTTGAGAGTGCTATAAAGAGTTCTCTAAGGTCTTAATGACTAATGAATGAAAGTTCTCTAAATGAAGCTAATGAAGAATGTTGACTCTTATATTCTTACATGTAATGATGCATGCCATACTTGAATTGTATTATGAGTTACTTCTTTGTCATGACTTATTGAATATGAATGTGCCGTGTCTTTGGTGGCTTCAAAAGAGTACTTAGTGTGAGTAGTAGTACAAGTTTCTATTCATACATTGAATAAGTATGACTTCGAGTTTCCCTAGATGATGGTCTTAATGTGATGATATGACTTATGAAATGTTTGTATCTCTTATGTATGAGTATTGTGTAAAGATCGAAAGGTTGAATGGTAAGTTCACTTTTGGTTACCTTGAGGTTGTACTAAGTGTGGATTCTGGTATGGGACGCTATCCATACATTGCACAAAGTGTAGCTTGAGGGCTACTTGAGGTGAAGGCCTAATGTGAAGGTAATGGTTTATATGTTGATTATGTTCTAATGTGGTGAAATAACTTGTATGTTGGTTGTGTTTGTATATTATGCCTCTTATACTTATGTTCATGAAGTTTTTTCAAAATGGCATAAAAGCATAACTTTCAAATAAAATGTCAGTTTTAAGCATGGTTTTTGCGTGGCTATCATACTTAATACTTAGTTGTGCTAACCCATATTTCTCCATTTTTACCAAAGTTTATGGTTTGGAGATTTGATGTTCTATACTTGAAGGATAGGTTTCTAAGGAGCTTGGAGATGAAGACTTGGTGAGTCCTCATAGTTTCGAGGACTAAACCCACTATGTTCCCTTTATGCCTTTTATTTCATGTTTAGAGCCATTGTATGGGCTATGTCCCAAAGTTTGTATTTGAAGTGTTGTAGATGGTTTGAGACATAGTATAGAAAGTCTTCCACTTGTTTTTATGAAAAATGATATTGATTGTAAAGAAAGTTTTAAGCTCAACTTTATTTTCCTATGCTCTTATGTTCAAGAATGATATGAACCTTGTATGAGACCCTTCAGGGTCAAGTATGCCATGTCACGTCTAGGGGGTAGCCTTGGGTCGTGACAAAAAAGGTATTAGAGCATAAGGTTTTGGAACGGTTTTAGGATGTCTCAAACCACATTTAATAGAGTCTTGTTTATAGTGTGAAGCGCGCCACATTTATAAATATGAGGCTATTGGGTGTTAGGAAAGTCTCACTTCTTCATTCTTCAAGTCGTGCCATAGAGTTTAACTCTGTACTTTCTCTCTCTTATTCCTTATCCGATGGTCTTTAGGGTATGACCACTTGAAAGGGCTTATGCTAGAAGGAGTGAGAGAGGAAGGTTGGTTGTGATGCCAATTATGGCTATGTGACTTGTTAGATTTAAGGTGATAGATTGTGATGTTGTCTTTAGTATGAATGTGTTGCTTTTTGGTTATGCTTAAGATGATGGTAGAACCCAGCTTAGTCATGATGAGTTTTGGGGTATGTCGAAAGAGTTGATGAAATGTGGTGTTTTAGAAATGCCTAGGTGTGAAGGTTTAATGATGTTTTTCTCCGACATTAGAATGGAAAGAAGTGAAGTTTAAAAGAGTTTGTATAGGCTTACTCCTAAGTGGGGAATAATGTTCTTAGATGGTAAGGTCATTGAGTGTCCTTGATGTTTATGAGTTAGGCTTGCTTGACAATCTCACCTTAAGAGGTGTAGTGAGTTTGAGGAGTTTAGATCCGATGTGGTAGACTCATACGGGACCTTGAGTGGTGTTGGTAAGGTTGTTTGTGAGCAAGAGTTGCTTAATGAGGACCTTCCTAGTTTAGAAGTACCGGTTGGGATCTTAGACCGGCAAGATAAGAAATAGAAGAATAAAGAAGTAGTTCCATGAAAAAATGTGGGGAGACAGTTTGTTGAATAGTAAGGTTGTTGAGAGTTCTGAGATCCCTATCTCTTTCATTCTTTTCCTATTCAAGCTAGGGACCAAGAATTCCTTGTAGCTTGTTTCATGTTTTGGAGTCATGTATGATTATGTGTTTCCATGGTCTCCTTATGTTATGCATGTTCTTGATGAATTCATGTTTAAATGAGCAAATGAGTTTTTATGAATTATGTTCCTCATGTTGAATTGAATTTAGTATGAGTTGCCTATATGCTTCATGAGGTGAATTGTTGAACATGACTAAATGTGATATTAAGAAAATTTTCATAATGTGCCTAATGAGGTTATGATAAGCATGGTATGAGTTGGAGAAGGTAATTCCTTCAATGAAATGAGAAATGTTGAAGCTTACATGCATAATCAGTTTGTAGATGTAGTTCCCACTTTCTTGAGTTGCATGGAGTATGCTTGAGATGGAGGTGATGTTTCCTCCTAGTTTTTTTCATTGTTTATGACGTTGCATGCATAATGGGTTGCTAGTTTTGATTCATTAATCCCTTAATGTGTTTAAAGTGTCATTCGAGGACGAATGTTCCCAAGTGGGGGATAATGTAACGACTAGTAAAACGAATAGGTGAAACTAGAGCCTGACTAGTGTGTCTTTGAGTTGATGTGAGGTTTGAGGTGGTAAAATGTTCTCCCGAGCTATGGTTGAGGGGTTTAGGGATTAAACGTCAAGGTACGACTCCCCAAGGACCACCCTAGGGGCCGTTGAGGAGGACCCTAAAGCCTAACCCCCAAGAAACCAAAACTCTGCCCAAGTTTTGGTGAACCACGGATGGGACCTACACCCCGTAGGTCCATCTATGCCCCGTGGATGGCCTCTATGGGTCAAGGTCCAAAAGGTGAGTTGCAGTCATGAACCACGAAAGGACAACACGGTCCGTGACCCCACCCATGGTCCGTGGGTGGAGGTCCGTAAGTCAGGCCTGCATTTTTGTCAAGGGTTCGACCAAGTGAGGGTTATATTGGTAAATTCATTTTAAGGTTAGTTGTGTTAATGGACAGTTATTATTGGTTTATTAATATATTTTGAGGGTTTATAAAGTATTAAATTCTATTTTAGAATTCATTATTTCAAAAGACTCCAAAGTTAGAAACCTCTCTTCTCAAAAGTTCTCTCTCTAGAAACCTCCATTGGAGGTGAAGGAAGCAAGCTTTGAAAGTCAAGTTTTCAACCTTTTCAAGTTATTTTCGTGGAGTTCTTCCATAAAAGGTATGGTAGTTTCATCCTTGATTTAGTTTCTTTCAAGGAGCCAATTTCAATGGTGATTTCAAGTCTCCAATGTTTCCTCAAAACCCTAGTTTTAAATCTTAGCATGGGTTCATTTCCAAACGTTTTTCAAAGGCTTTATTGCATTGAATTATGAATGAATTGTGGATTTAAAGAGTAATTAAGATGATTTATTCCTTGAACCCATGATTTCCCCCATATTCCTAAGTTGTGATTTGTGATTGGGAATTGATTGATCATGAAGTATGTGGATTGTTTATGTTTACATGGATATAGAATGTTGAAATTATGCCATTACTCTTGCCCAATTGTATTAATCTAAGGTGTGTGGGTGAATGTGATCCATGGCCTTGAAAGGTATGGTATGAAGGTTAAGGTATGATTATGATGTGAAGGATATGCATGTGAATTCAATGATAATATGATGATCATGTTTAGAATGTAATTCTGTTATTGATTGGAAGCATATTCTGAATTAACACTCATGAATGATGATGATGGAATGTGAAGGGTTTTCTTATATGTAATGTATTTTTTTGTAATTGGTAGGCTTATGCATCCTCTTCTTGAATGAATGAAAGTATAGTTGATTGCTGAGTCTTGAGTTGGTAGGGTTATGCATCCTTTTCTTGAATGAATGAAAGTATTGTTGATTGTTGAATCTTGAGCTGGTAGGCCTAGGCATCCTCTCTTATGATATTAAAGTGTCTTGACTTAACGAACATGAATCGGTAGACCTAATGTTGGTAACCCTTGCTTGAAGAGTCTATGACCTTTCCTAATGTTGTATCTTGGATCGGTAGGCTAATGGCACCTTTCCATTGTTAATAATGAACCTTGCAATCGATAGGCTTATAGAACCCTTTCATCAGTGATGTAAATGAACCTTGGGATCGGTAGGCTTATGCCACCCTTTCATGAAGGTAAATGATGAACCTTGAATCTGTAGGTTTATGGCACCCTTTCAAGAGGAGTTGATGAGCTTTCCTATAATGTATCTTGAATCGGTAGGCTTATGGCACCCTTTCATGTGTTAACTAATGTACCTTGAATTGGTAGGCATAAGGGACCTTTTCATGTGTTAATGAATGTACATTGGGTCGGTAGGCCAATGGCACCCTCTCAAATGTAATAATGATAAACTAATAAACTACTCTATGGGAATGAAGGCTAAGCACTGAGTGGATATGGTAAGATGGAAGTTCTCCTAATGTTATGCTGGGTTCCAATGAACCTCTTCCTATCCCCACAACTATGTGCCCACATAGGTCTAGCTAGTGGATCCACCTAAGGTATATGTTACCGTTCCTACCTTAGGCAAGTAGACCACCTCTTTACGGTGTAGGGCTTTACGACACCGGAGTCCATGTCAAGCTCACATGGTTAATGTCAGTTAATTCTTATTCCCATCATGTGAGATATGCACTTTAGTTACTTGAGAGGTTCTATGAAGTGTGGGTGATAGTATGGGATGATATCCATGCGTTGCACGAGTAGGCTTTGAGAGGGCCATAGTGAGTTCTCTAAGGTCTTAATGACTAATGAATGAAAGTGCTCTAAATGAAGCTAATGAAGAATGTTGACTCTTATATGCTTAAATGTAATGATGCATCCAATACTTGGATTGTATTAGGAGTTACTTCCTTGTCATGACTTATTGAATATGAATGTGCCTTGTCTATGGTGGCTTCGAAGGAGTACTTAGTGTGACTAGTAGTATGAGATGCAATTCCTACATTGCACAAGTATGACTTAGAGTTTCCCTAGATGATGGTCTTAATGTGATGATATGACCTATGAAATGTTTATGTCTCTTATGTATGAGTATTGTGTAAAGATCGAAAGGTTGAATGGTAAGTTCACTTTTGGTAACCTTGAGGTTGTACTACGTGTGGATGGTGGTATGGGACGCTATCCATACATTGCACAAAGTGTAGTTTGAGGGCTACTAGAGGTGAAGGCCTAATGTGAAGGTAATGGTTTATATGTTGATTATGTTCTAATGTGGTGAAATGACTTGTATGTTGGTTATGTTTGCATATTATGCCTCTTATACTCATGTTCATGAAGTTTTCTCAAAATGGCATAAAAGCATGAATTTCAAATAAAATGTTTGTTTTAAGCAAGGTTTTTGCGTGACTATCATACTTGGTACTTAATTTTGCTAACCCATATTTCTCCACTTTTACCAAAGTGAAGGGTTTGGAGATATGATGTTCTATATTTGAAGGATAGGTTTCTAAGGAGCTTGGAGATGAAGACTTGGTGAGTCCTCATAGTTTCGACGACAAAACCCACTGTGTTCCCTTTATGTCTTTTATTTCATGTTTAGAGCCTTTGTATGGGCTCTGTCTGAAAGTTCGTATTCAAAGTGTTGTGGATGGTTTGAGACATTGTATAGAAAGTCTTCCGCTTGTTTTTATCAAAAATAATGTTGATTGTAAAGAAAGTTTTAAATTCCGCTTTATTTCCTATGATCTTATGTTCAAGAATTCTATGAGGCTTGTATGAGACCCTTCGGGGTCAAGTACTCCATGTCTCGTCTAGGGGGTAGCCTTGGTCGTGATAGTATTTTCATAATTGGGGGCTCAGCCTGTGTATAACAAGCGGGGTGGGAACTCTGCGAAGGTCGAGAACGACCCTGGTTCGATGAGGATTTCCTTGAGGGTTTCTTTCCCTCAGATGCATAAGAGATATAAGACACGTCTTCCCTTTTCTTCTTCAACATCCCCGAGGATCCGGGCGAGGAAGCAACACGGGAAATCTTCCCGGTTCTTAATCCATCTTCGATAGTCTCACCTACTTTGACTATCTCAGTAAACTTCACTCTAACGAGCAATATGATCCTATCATAATACTCACGCTCTTGAACCTGCACAAACACTTCAACAATTTCTTTCTCAGACACAGGAGGTCGAATCCTAGCTGCCTCCTTTCTCCATCTGTACGCAAATCCTCTGTAAGTTTCATGTGATTTCTGCTTCATCTTTTCTAAGGAATAACGATCAGGAATGATCTCTACATTGTAGGTGAATCGTTCGATAAAGTCCTTAGCCAAAGAATTCCAGCTAGGCCATTGTCTCATTTCTTGAGATGCAAACCATTCCAAGGCCTCTCCACTTAGACTTCGGCTAAAAAGCCACATTAATAAAGCTTCATCTGTTCCAACTCCCACGAACTGGTCATAGAAGGCTCTCAGGTGTTCTAAGGGGTTCCATGTTCCTCCAGAAATGTTAAATTTTGGCACCTTAAACCCTTCCGGGAGGTCCAAATTTGGATGGATGCACAGATCCTTATAACTCAACCTGGTGACCTCAGGAATGCAGTGCAACTCTTTCATGGCTTTTCAGATCTCTTCTTTAATAACTAGCTTGTTGGCCTCTTCCTTTGACCTCCATTCTCACTCTCGTTCTTCATAATGGTCAAGCTCAGAACAATGGGCGTAGGGCTCGTTTGGACTGGGATTTGGAAAGTAGTCTGTTGAGGTAAGGGTGGAACAATGGAAGGATTCTGGACATTTGGGGGAGCTTGCTAATTTTAGGGGCAAGTTTGGGGATTTGTATACTGATGGGGGAAGGCTTGTGGTTGTTGACATTTTTGTTTTGCTAAGGAGGGCAAGTTTATGGGTTTTCATTTTTATGAGGGGGAAGGTTTGAAGTTTGGTATTTTGGGGGTATAGTGGTGCTTGGGGGTAAGGGGGCGCTTGGTGGGAAGCAGAGGCAGGATAGGGGTTTGAAGTGGTTAGTTCAATAATGGCGGGATTTTGAACTGGATTTGAGAGTGTGTTCTGAACATGTTCTGTACTTGAACTTGGGGGACGAAAATGGTGTGGAGGCCTGCCTTCGCCTAGAGGATTGACCAAAACAATCGAATTTGGTAGATCTTGCTTCTTATGCACCTGAGCCTTTAAATCTGCAATCGGTTGCATTAGTTGTATAATCAACTCATTATGTTCAACAACAGAGGGCTGGGCAACGACAACCTCAGTCAAGCCTATATCATCAGTGTTATCGCCTATTGTTGACTTTCCTTTCCTAGACATCTGACCGGGGAAGGAATCTTTGGGAGCTTTTTATCTTGTAAAATAAGGGTGTTCAACCAGCTTATCGACATAGAAAGGTTCTAACTACCTGTAGAAGAAAAACAACTCACAGGCAAATATGTTAGTTTTAATTCATGACAACATGATGCAAAATATGACATAGAAGGAATATAAACACATAAAAGTAGCTTCGTTTGAGGACATGTTAACCCACAAATAACGGAGACTGATTTTGAATAAGCAGGAATTTGCTCATTTTGTTTTGAGACTAGTGACCCAGGAAGGTTGGGTTGCGTTGAGCTAAGGTCTTCTTGCTGGATCTCTCGGGATCAGTTGATGTGAATTGAATGTTCACTTGTAGAATGAATGGGGAAAAGAAAATTTTAAAAAGATAGGGGTCGAGCCTTGAAAGGCTGCCTACATATTCTCAAAGGAGAATTCAGGCCCTACGTAGTTCGAACAAAATGAATTTCTGATTTTCATTCATTCATATTTTGATTACACAGAAAGTGAAAGCATGCAATAAAACTCCTAAAACATAGATTGTGCCTTTATCAATGCTTCTTCTTCTGAATAGTCAAAGCATTCTGGCTGCTGCATGACCAACAGGGGGAAACTCAACTTGGATCCTTCCTTTGTTGATTAGGGACTCCACATCATAGCGGAACCCAAAGAACATTTGAATGTTGTGATCTATGGCATCATGATAAGGGCAAGGTTTCCAGATTTCAACTCCAAAGGCATCGACTGTTCCATCATCCCTTTTGATAGGGGTCAAGATCCCCCTTTGAACCAATAATAGATATCCCACCGCGTTCTCTTAAAAGGCGTGAACTAGTGATAGTAAATCAAAGTATGGTCTGTGACCGGTATACTAGGTTTCAGTTGATCACAGGTAAGGAGAGTGTTATCACCCCACATATAGGTAATTTTCCCAATGTTTATCAGGTCGTGGATCGCGGTCTTCAGTTCCACACATTCTTCTATTGTGTGCCCATTTTGATCTGTGTGGTAAGCGCATGTCTTATGTGCATCCTCCAGTTTAAACTTGGAAGTGGTTCCCTTGAGGGGTTTCAGGATGCGTGAAGTCTGAAGACACTCGTAAATGAGAGCACATGAAACGAATTTTGCTCCCACGCTATGTTTCTGCTCATATGCTTCGAGGGTGATCTTCTCGTCCCGTTCTTTCAAACGTCCTTGGAAAGGAGGCATATTGACAATTTCTTCCACTAGTTCATCTTCAACAACTTCAGGTTCAGTGTCTTTAGGGACAGGGATTGTTTTATCCAGGAGAGGGTATTTTTCGCGTAGCCTCTAAAGCCTCAGGGCTATATCCTCGTCTTTCTTCCGCATAACAATTATCTCTTTGTCCCTGATAGCTAATTTCACCTTCTTAGTCACCATCTCCACGTCTAATGCTACACTTTTTTGCTAGTGCGACTGTGGTAGGTAATTCTAGTTCTATTCCTCTTTCCTCCATTTCTTGGATCTCCTGGTTGAACCGATGCAGTTTCATCCTTAAATCCTCCTCAGCTAGCTCCACCTCGACATTCTGGCTTGTTTCCATCTTAGCAGTAGATTAACCTTTCCTGAGATGATAAAGTAATATCTTAGGATTTGGTGGTAGGATTTTATTTTTGGCTAAGAAACTCAAGGAATTTTGGTCGAACATTTTGGGTAGTCACTTGTATTTGGTATTTGTAGAGATTTTTAGAATAATTTTGAAAAGGAGTGGACTAAGATATCCTCATTCAAAGAAACAATATCACATAAACAGTTAAAGCACACAAGCGGCTAACGCACGTCCTAAACAAGTAAGGGGGCCTTTTGTGCAAAGGGTAGGCCTAGCGTATTTGAAAGATGTATGTGTAGAATTGAACCATTTTGTTACCCCAAATAATTTTTTGCATATATAAAATAATGTTCAAAAAGTGAAAATAAGAAGGGGAAATAGGGGAAATAGGGAATAAACGGGAAATAGAAGAGGAAAGGCCCACGCAAGGGTCATTTGAAAAGAGTATCACAACACAAGAAAAGCAAGCCCACGCAGGGCCAAATAACAATGGATACATATAGAAAGACCCACGCAGGGGCGAAATCCTCTAGGATGTCCTCGACGACCCCGATTCTAATCTGCTTCTCCTATTTTGTCCCATGTGGTGCTGAAGCTTGTACTGAATCATTAGCAAGTATCTGTCGCACCGACTCCCTTTCTCTTCCCAATCTTTAACCGCATTTCTCCTTTCTTACCTTCAATCCATGAGTTGAGCTCGCCCAAATCGCTCCTCAAGCTTTCTAATTATTGAGTTACACTCTTGAGGGTGTATTTATCCTCCTCTTTCTTTTGATGAAATTCATTATGCATTTCCCAAGCTTCCCTTTTGACCTCTCTCAATTTTATCAAAGCCTAGGACTCTTTGTTCTCCAAACTGCGGTAGTTGTTTGGAACTAGGAAGGAGATGCCTTGAAAATTGTCTTTCAACCAAGCTTTGTATGTTTCATCGTACCCAGCATTAAATCGGTCCGTGGAAATGGTGTCTTTATCCATCCACATTGCTTGCTTCCATTCTCTGAGCATCTCTGAAGTGTTAAGAACTCTATCATCCCCGATGTTGAACACATAGACATGGTAGAAAGAGTTCGAGGGTGTGGTTTGTTTTCTTCTGAACTGCCTTAGGACCTGAATGGGTGCGTACGAGTGGATACCCTGAATACCTAGTAGAGGAACTACAAGTTGTCTGTCTCCTTGTACTACGACATCCTTCAAGATGAAACGATCGAACATCCACTAAATATCTTCCTCTTAACTCGGAGAAAATCTGAGCCCATCTTTCTCTAGGTCTCCTAATTTCTAAATCCGCCCAAAACAACATCTCATTCGAATTCTTAAGACCGTTATGTTCATCGAGGGTATATGGATTTTGAGTCTCGTATCCCATCACCAAGTGGCTCATTATCCACCATTGGAGAAGGAGGTTACATCCAAAAAAAAATGACGATGCCCTTCCTTACACCTTCCTAAAACACGGTACATGTCGGATAGGATGATAAGAACAGTGGGATAATATTTCACTTGCTTCTGGTTCTCATACCCGTTGAACAAAATGTTTGCAAGCATAATTATCCGGGTGTTGATACTGAGGCTCGGGCTATGTGGAAAAAACAATAGTACCTAACTGTGCGATAGTGAATGCCAGTTGTCTGATCCCATCCCATTCTTTGAAAGTAACCCTGAACTGTTTGTTATAATTTGCATAAAAGCTCGCATGTCCAACTCTGACATAGAGATCCCTAAAAGCGACACTTGACCTAAGGGCCCAGTGTGTGTAATCCTTTCTCAATCCGAGCCACTTTATAATTTCCTCGACACTAGGCTTGTTAGGAATTAGGTTGTCCTCTTGTTTTCTTACTCTTCTTTCAATCCCTGTACCTACAGTATCTATGTCGTCCCGAATCTCCTAGATTGTCGGGGTGATTTCCATGGTTCCAAATCAGAACACCATTTTCTCATTGTCCCAGTAGCCGGTGAGGACTTCAATCAGTTCGGGCCACCCAACCATGTTAATGAGCTATATTAGGGGCCCTACTTATTTGTTGAGGTCCCTTCTGTGAAACATGTTGAGGTTGTTGTACCATAGTTTAAGAAATTCTGGAGCCTGCACGACCATGTCAAATTTGAGAAAACCGATCCATCCCTACAAAATAAAACTCAGTCAAGATTCCTGTCACGACCCGAGAGCACCCCCTAGTTGTAACATGGCGTACTTGACCCCGATCGGGTCGCATAAAAGCCCTTAGAACATTCATAACATAAGATAATAGAGAATACGGGAAAATTTAAAACTTTCTTTAAATCGTAATATTGAAAACATTTCAGAAAAGCGGAAGTCTTTTCTAACATCTTTGTCTAAAACCATCTAATAACTCTTTAATAAAATTCATTGGGACGCAGCCCATACAAAGTCTAAAAACATAGGAAATGACATAAAGGAACATAAAGGGTTCGCCCTCGAAGCTATGAGGACTCACCAATTCTTCACTTCTTCTAGAATCCTTGAAACTCTAACCTACAAAGTAATTCAAGTCTCCAACCCTACATTTGGTTAGAATGTAGGCAATATGTGTTAGTACAACGTACTAAGTATGAAAGCTAAACAACATCATAAGAGCATCTCAAATGGTTAGTCAACATAAGACATAAGCATAAGAGACAATAACATAATTATAACATAAACATCATAACCATAGCATTATCTCCAACATAAGCATCATATAAACATAAGTCAACATGAGACATAGATAATAAGCATAGGAGATACATTAAGTTCATGACATAGTCTTACTTAGACTTTCATGGTTACATATTTCAACCTTAAGTCCTTCATATTACAACAGAACTACTTCACAAGCCACCTCCAAGTATACTTGTGCAATGCAAGGATAGCATCCCATATTACAATCCAAGCTAAGTACTTCTTTTTGGTCATTCTTGGGCATAGTCCCCCTTCATATTCAAGACTTAGGTCTTCATGTCATTTACCCTTAAACCTATATAAAAGGTCAACTCTTAAGCTTCTCTATGCCATAAGGATGCCATACTTCTAAGTAACCTCAAGACACACTTATGCAATGCATGAAAGGCATCCCATACTACCCTTCACACTAAGCATAGCCTTAAAGTCATCCTAGTCATATTCACCTTACTTTGGCCTCATTATTAGCTTAAATCTCATAGCTAAGGGAATCTCTCACCTTTATTCAACTATAACTAGGAAGGGAAACTCTAGTCTGATCCTATCTCAATACTTATATGTAGTGACCCTAAGTCATACTTGTACAATGCATGCATAGCACCCCATAATACTATACATGCTAAGTACTACCTTTAAGTCCTCATGCTAACTCTTCTTGGTTTAGAACCTAGTTCCTCTTCTTAACTTTAGAACACTATGAGGTACTCTCTTAAGTAAGTCTTAGTTCAATTATGCTTTAGAACACTATGAGATACTCTCTGAAGTAAGTCTTAGTTCATAGGATATGGAGATTGCTACTAAGAACCTTAACTCAACTATGTAAAGGTTCCCATCTCATGAGACCTAACTTTGGGAAAACCCACACTCTACTATGTAAGAGAGACCCCTTAACTTGGATAGTCCTCACATCAACTAGTTGTGGCTCTCCCTTCTACTTGGAGTCCAGACCCTATCTTGTGTGACACTCCGTCTCATCTTCAATATCCACTTGAAGCCAAGCATACACTCCAAGGTTTACTTGTTAAGCCTTGCTAAATACTCTTCTCTCATGGAAGGATATCCTTGACAACCCATCCATGTTCAAGTTATTCTATCACTTTCTTCTATTCAAGTCCTAGATCTACATCCAACACAACAACCTAAGATCACAAGCTTTACTTTATTCTCTCCTTATTCTCTTCTATATACTTAGATTTCAAGGTAATTTGATCACATCCTTCATTACTAGGTGATTCTAATCTTAATTGATCCTAAAGGTTCAATTCTAACTTCACAAGTCAAGATCAATCATATACAATAGAGTCTAGTTCCATTCATGATTTTATGACCCTAACTTTAATCAATTACTACACACAACATTGAATTAGGAAGATCCCATATGAACCTTCAACCTTGCCTCTAATGGCATAAACCCATAAAGATCACATTCATCAATCTAGATTAGGGTTTACCATAGAAATCACATGAAATAATCATAATATCACTAAACAAAGACAATTCAATCATAAATGGGTGATATCCACTAGATTGGAATCATACCCAAGCCCTACCCATAATGCAATCACAACCCTAGCTAGAATTGGGTTTTTGAATTCACAATCGGGGGAAAAACTATGGGAGCTCCATGGGTGGAAGAACCCATGGATGAATAAGCTTCACATAGCTTGATCAAGATTGAATCAATAGGGAAAATTTGACCTAGGATGCTGCCCTCTTCCCTTCTCTTCTTCTTGTTCTTCTTCTTTAAGCTTTGGATTCTTTCTAGAGAGAGAAATATTTGAGAGAGGAGTGATTTGGGATTTTGATTTAGAATGACTTAATTAGGGTGGTTTATGACTTAAAAATATATATATGGGTGTATAAAACCCTTACAAAACGACCCACACTTAACCCAAGTCGAATAGGATTTTACTTAATTGACCTCAACTTGGCAGCCTTGTCCCAGGCACCACGACCACTTGGACAGTTTGTGAAGGGCACCACGGTCGGTGGTGGTACCCGTGGTCCACTTTCCAGTAGCTCCCCCAACATTCCATGGCCCTAAAACACCCTCAAACTCCAAGGCACTTACATGGGTATTTTGACGGGCCATGGTCAAGCCAACGGCTTGTGAAGTGCCTCGTTGACTTGGGGCAGTGTCAAGACCTCTTGAACTTTCCTCCCAAGTGTGTAAGGAGTCTTAACGAACCCCTTCACGGACCATGGTCCACACCACTGGTCGTGAACCCTTAGGCAATGGCTTCCAAGGTTGGGCAGCCTTGGCCCTTTGGCTTAGGCTTTCCCTTTTGCCTTGGTGGTTTCCCTTACCTTGCACCACCAACCGCTTAAAGGCCATCTAGGCTACTAGGTCTAATTAATACCTCGATGTTCAACCACTAAACTCCTCATTCTAAGCACATAAGGTCGCAACTACGATTCAAGTTCTCAACATCACACTCTAGGACCCTAGTTCTTGGCTCTAGTTTAGTTTACAACTTTTGGGGTGTTACAATTCCACTCCCCCCTAATAGGTAACAATGAGGTTTCCACACATAAATCTTTCAAATGTGAAATAATATGATATGTCATTAGGTCGTGGACCTTGGACATGTTTTTTGGCGGTTTTACTAATGGACTTAATACGCCTTGGGTATTAAGCCGTCTTAGGCTAATGCTTAGATTTGGATTTGGTTTCTCTCTACTCTAGGTTGACTAGAATTGGTTTAGAAATGACAGGTTACCCGAGTCAGACAAATAACGGGGTGAAGTCTAATAAACGACGTAGGATGACCACAAGCCAACTATTCGTTTCTCACTTCCAAATAATTCAAATGGTGTTTTTCTAAAGGACAGCCATGGTATGCCACGTAACTGCCTTTTTTCCTAATGTAAACAAATTGTCATTTGGCGGAATTGATGCCATGAATGCCACAATTCAATGATACAATAAATAAGACAAGTAAATAATTAAACACATATAGCCAAGCAAGTTAATTTTAAGGTTAGAACCATTCAATTCCCTAGTAGAGTCATCATTCTATTTTATATTAAAAATATAGACTGATTTTAGAGTCGCTACTTAATTTTTAAAGTAAAATGAAGAAAATTATTTTTTCAAAAGATTAAAACAGAAATCTAATGAAAATATTAAAAGGGGGTTCGGGGTTCATATTAACATTTCGGGAAGAGTTTGAAAGCACCCGAAATGCCCGTTAACACGCGATTATTCGATAATTAACTATTTGGCTAAAAAGAATTAATAAAATATGAATACTTGAATCAATAAAAAAAATTACTTAATTTTAAATAGTTAATTCAAAATGGTTATCTTTTGAGGAGTTGAATTTTTGAAACCTTAAGATTAATTTTAACAAATAAACATATAATGACAATTAAGTAGATAGGGAAATAAGATTTGGGCCCAAATCTTATTCTATCCGCCTGGGCAGCACTTGGGCCTAGTTTCATTTTGGTACTTTGGCCCATTCAAGTCACCTGTACTTGTCTTATTCTAACATTAAGCAATGTTTCTCCTTTGGGCCTTAGGTCCAATTCTTTCACCTATCCTAAATTCTAACATTATGGTAATAAATAAGGATGGGCTTAGGCCCAAAAGTGATAAAATAGAAGAACTGAATTGTGGAGACCTTTGGGCCCATTTCTCAATTTCGTATACACTAGGTGTATAAAACCCCGTATCAGCTCCAATTCCTGTTCGTCAATTTTTGGGGAACTTGTTCTTCCATTTTATGGCTGGCTGACTCGATAGAAGGAAATTGAGCCTTTATGGCTCTCTCAAAATGCGGGGGAAGGAAATATTGATGAATGCAACCCTTATGCATCCAAATCGTGAATTGCTTGATGTTTTCATTGATAACAATTTGAGAATTGATTTTATTCAATATCGATGTCTTAAATAATACTCATGATGATCATGATGTATTGGTGTTACAAGAGCAAAATCTATGTGGTTACACCTTTTGAATGATCTATTTGAATCTTGTGTTGACTAGATGCATTTGGATGTGATCCTTTCAATGAACATCGCACGTATGCTTTTGATATTTTTGGGATGTGCAAGATGAGTGTTTTTCAAAGTGGCATGTGTGGTGAGGTATACTTAAAAACATGCATGTGGAGTCCTAGAATTTTCCTTGTTAGTCCAATTGGTTGAATCTTGGTGAATGCGGGATATGATCTTGGGCGAAAATTCAATGAGGGAGCCAAATTTTCTATAAAGCCTATTGTGATTACCGTGTGAGAGAGTAAGCCATGTTGGTACCAATTGAGCCTAACCTATTTGTTGATAACCAAAACAAGCTTCTTTAGCCAAAACTACCCCTACCTTCTCACGAAAAATCATTTTTGAAGCATTGGGATTATCGAATAGCCAAGTTAGGGCAAAAGACTAAGTTGGGTGTGAATAGGAAGGATGAAGAAGATCCAAGTGAAGGGTAAAGAAAGAAGAAATAAAACTCAAGTATTAAAATTTTACAAAAAAAGGAAAATTCCTCTTTAAAAAATGTGGATCTATTTGTCATCAATTTGATGAAAATAGCTTCAAAAAATGAAAATAAAATAGAGTAGTAAATGAAATAAAGGGAGTTCCAAATAAATTGAGTGGAAATTCAAGGTTTGAGTTCTCAATTGAGAAATAAGGAAACAAACTTGAGAAGAGGTGATGATGATTGCTACAACGCTTTGAAAAGGTGTAAATCACTAGTCCAAATTCACCACGCCTTCACCCTTAGCCCCGTTACAAGCCTAAAAGACCCTTGAGATCTTACATGAACCAAGTTGTTTGATGATTGGAAGATATAGGCAAACCTATGCGACAAAGATTGCATGTAATTCTATTTTGATAGAGTGGGAGTTGCATTTATTCTTATTACCTTTGCTGATTTGCTTTGTGAGAGCATGAAATTATTCTTGATGTGAGGGAACTTGAATGCATTTGTCGAAACAGGTTTTTCCATTAGACAAAAAGCTAAAGTGAGCTTGAGCCTGTGTTGAGACTATCTATTCATGATTTGAAGCTTTTTTTTATCATGATTTAGGGTAACATGCTATTGAGAGTAGTCTTGCCATGGCTATTTCATGTTAACTCTCACTGAGTATTATTGTAGACACTGTTATTGAGCTTAATGTGTTCTTGATTTACTTTAGGACAAGTAAAAGGTTAAGTTGGGGGTGTTGATGAGTGGTAGATTTGAAGTCATTTAAGGTCCATTAAGCTCAATAATTGGTGTCCTCAATGCCTAACTATGTCTTTTTCTAATCAAATGTTGATGATTTGTAGCTATGAAAGAAATTAGGCAAGGCATTGACTGAAGCTTGAAAGAACGGCACAACATGCAAAAAGGAGTGCAAACTAAACATTGTTAATCACCTAGAATGAAGGGTGAATCGCCTAACTTATCTGAGGGCACCCAAAATGGATGAACATTGAGTCAACCCTCAAGATCAATAGGTGAAGAAAGGCGTGAAAGGAAATCATGTGACACCCCAGAAACTAGGTAGCTAAACTAAAGCTAACCGCGTGGGTTAGAGCCATTGAAATGGGCAAGGGATAAGGGAGAGGACTAGGTCAATCCACTCTCCCTTAGACACTACCCCACCTACACCACAGCTCATGGTGAAGACCATGGCCCTTGGTGTGGCTCATGGTGGGCTACGCAGTAGCGTTCCTAAATTTGCCAAAAATCAGCCCCTCTTCACGAGCCACTTCACCGCTCGTACTGAAGACCACGGCTCATGGGAAGGCTCCTGGAGAGGATTTAGTGTGCAAGGGTGAGGAGGAGGTTGCCAAGCCACTGCCTCAAGGCTCACGAAAGAGACCACAGCTCATGGTAGGCACCACGGCTCGTAGAGCCTTCCATGGAGTTGCCTTGGATTTTGGGACTCAAGGAAGGGGTGGCTTAGCCGCTAGTCAAGGGACCACGAGCACCATGAAGGTCCATGTGACCCTTGATGGGCCGTGGTGCCCCACGTGAAGGGTGAGGCAGACCCCTGAAGCAAAGGGGTTAAATGGTCTTTTCTAGTTTAAATCAATCTTAAGTGAGGTCGTTTTTCCTAAGTCTATGGTCACTATATAAGTCATTTTAACTCTAAAATCCACCCATTTAAGTCTTTTATTCCAAAACCCAAAATAATTCCCAAAGTTCATCCACTCAAAAATTCTCTCTCTAGAAAACTTGAGGAAGAAGAAGAAGAAGGAGATTCAAGCTTGGGCTCAAGAAGAAAAATTTTGTTCATCAATTTCATTGGGCTTTGTTGTTAAGGTATGGTGGTTTTCATCCATTGATAGCTTTCATCCATGGAGTCCTCTCAAAATCTCTAATTTCAAATTGATAGAAATCCCGAATTTGTTAAGGTTTGATTCAAAAGTCTTGGGTTCCTTTCAAACTTGATTCTAATGATTAAATTATGTTATATTAAGCATGAATTGATGATTTCCTATTGTTTTTATGATTTATCCACGAGAACCCATGAATTCCCATATTTCTCAATTGTAATCTTATGATGTGGGTCTTTGTTGATGAAAGGGGAATGTTATGAAACTATGCATGAAGTGATAGAATCACTTAAATTATGATGATATCCATGTCTAATGCTAGAATTCTATGTGTGTTGATTGAAAGTAAGCTTTGAACCTTGAAAGGGCAAAGTATGAGATTGCGCATGTTTTATGAAATCAATGTAAATGCTTTAAGAACACTTTGAGAGTGAAGTGATTATGATATTGTTGTTGTGTTGTTGAAAGGACATTCTCACATACACACCTATGCATGAACATACTGTGAAAGGTTTTCTCACATAATGAAGATTCTAAGGTTGAAAGGCTTACTCACCTAATTGAACCTAAGATTTACATGTAGACATGGACGGTGAAAGGTTTTCTCATGCATGATCTAAGAACTATCCTATGAACTAAGTTAGATTGATTATCAATGACATTCTTCCATGAAACATGAGTTGAGTCAAGATTTAATAAGTACTCTGTGGGATGAATGCTTAGCACCGAGTGGATATTGATATGAGATGGGAGCACTCACGTTAGTTGAGGCTAGGTTTTCGGAAGAAATCTCTTGAGATGAGCTTGAACTTGCATTTGAAGCAAGAATTGTGAGCATGAGATTCTTTGATATTGGTGAGTCATAACTTGAATCTTTGAGTGCACATTTGATCTTTGCATAAGTAACTTGAGTCTTGTTGTGTGCATTCATGATTAAGCCTTGTGTAGCACTGTTCGAAACCTCATTTTTGAACGGTTGAGCTTGAGTTTGCTTAAGGACAAGCAAAAGTTTAAGTTGGGGGTGTTGATAAGTCCACAAATTGGACTCATTTAGGGCTATATTTTGATAGAATTAGTGTACTCAAATGCATATTTTGTCTCAATATCTGATGAACACCCTTAAGTTTCAGGTATTTGAAGTTTGAGGGAAAGCATGGACACTACTTGGCAAAAAGGAACAAAAGTAGCTAAAAGAACGAAGAAATGAATTCTAAGAATCGCCGAACCCGTTTGACGAGTCGCCAAACCCGTTCGGCGAGTTGCCAAAAGGTCTTATCCTCGCCTTTTGTTCCAGTGTGCTGAGCCCTGAAGGAAAGGATCAAATCGGCGGTGAAAAGGAGCAGTCGGCGTGTCGCCGAGCAGGTCCGTAAAGTAGTACTATGTCGCCTAATGATCCAAAACACGATCATGTTGAAGGCTAATGCAAGAGGGCGATGAACTAGAACAAAGGGAGGATCGCCGAGTTGATCGGCGATTCCGATTAACTTCGCTGAGTTATCCTTCGTAGCACAGATTTTTGAAAACTATAAATACTCGTTGAAAATTATTATTCTAGGATCAATTTTTTAGCTTTGAACAGTAATTTTTCAGACTTTTCTTGTATTTTTGAGTTCTAAGTTTGGAGAGGGTTTTGAAGAACTTGAAGATTCAAAGGTTTTCAACTCTAAGAAATTGGACTTGGGTCTTGTGGATTCTTCACTCTTGGCTTGCTTTAAGACTTAAATCTTCATACCAATTTGAATGCAAACTCATATTGGTATAAATTTCTATCTCTTTTACATGTCTAGCTAAAACCCCAATTCTTGGGGTGTGATTTTGTGAATATATGTTAGATTATCTATTGGGTCTTACTTGTTGATGATTTATTTGTTGTTTAGATGTGATTTGGTTTAGTAGTTGTGGGGGAACTTAATGAAATTGTAGTTGCAAATACGATTTCACCTTTGTGTTTTCGGCTTGCTCGAGAGAGAGGTCGTAAAACTAAGACTACTAAATTGATGGCTGATGGAATTGGGTCGACATGAGGTTTAGGTCGAGAGAGTGAACCCTAGTCCCTCTCCCACACAGTCAGCTCGAAAGACTGAGTAGGCTAAGGCGGAGGTTGTTCTTCATGCGGTAAGTGGGTGTCCGAGAAGAACCCATTTGATTCGGGGTAAGTTGCTCGAGAGAGAATTTACCCCCACTATAGTCTAGCCTAGTCACAAATATTCAACAGATTTATTATCAAAAGCATGTACCCAATAGTTTAGTTTATTCCGTATTCCTATCACATCCCAAGAACCCTATCTCCTTGATTAGTACTCTTTGCATTTTTTATGTTTGTTTTTACTTGTGACAAACCCCTATTGATAATTGATGTTTGCGTCACCCCTTAGATTTAGCATGTTTATATTCAAAAATGTTTTTAGCTATGACTAATTGGGACTAAATTTTATTTTTCCATTAATTTTCAAGCCCACTCCCTTGGGACTCGACCCCAACCCTTGATTGGGTTACTTTACTGTTGTATGATCGTAGACACTTGCATTGGAAGTTGTATCTTGATTAAGGAAACATCATTTAGCAAATACAATTTAGGGTTTTATAGTGTTTAGAGCTTAAAGTTTTTTGAGGTTTAGGGGTTTTAGGGTTTTATAGGGTTTTTAAGGGTGAAATGTTGCTTAGTGGTTTTTTAGGGTTTAAGGTTTTGGGCTTAGGGTTTTTTTTTTGTATTTTTTAGGTTAGGGTTTAAAGATTTTTAGGATTAAGGGTTAGAGCTTAGGGTTTTGTAGAGGTTTTATATGGGTTTTAGGGTTTATTCTAGGGTTTATATGATTTAGGGTTTCTTAAGGTTTAGGGTTTAGGGTTTTAGGTTTAGGATTCAGGGTTTAGGGTTTAGGGCTTATGGTTTTTTTAGGGTCAAGGGTTTTAGGGTAAGGGTTTTACCTAGGTTTTTAAGGTTTAGGGCTTTGTTAGGTTTAGATTTTTTAGGGTTATATAGGTTAAGGGTTTAGGGTTTGGGTTTTTTAGGTTAAGAAGTTTTAGGGTTTTAAGTTTAGGACTTAGGATTTTTTTTGTGTTTTTTAGGGTTTAGCATATACGATTTAGGGCTTTATAGTCTTTAGAGCTTAGATTTTTTTAAGTTTAGGGGTTTTGGGTTTTGTTAGGATTTTTAATGGTTAAGTGTTTCTTAGGGATTAGGGTTTAGGGCTTAGGGTTTTTTGTGTTTTTAGATTTAGGGTTTCTAGATTTTTAGGATTTAGGGTTTCGAGTTTAGGGGATTTAGATGATTTTTAGGGTTTATTTTAGGGTTTATAGGATTTAAGGTTTCTTAAGGTTTAGGATTTAAGGTTTTTAGGGTTTTAGGTTTAGGATTTACAGTTTTAGGTTAAGGTTTAGGGTTTTAGATTAAGAGTTTTATCTAGGTTTTTAGGGTTAAGGGCTTTGGAATATTTGGGTTAAGGTTTTTTAGGATTTATAAGTTTAGGGTTTAGGATTTATGGCTTAGTTTTTTTTTTGTGTGTTTTTTAGGGTTTTGCATACACGATTTAGGGATTTACAGGGTTTAGAGCTTAGAGTTTTTTAGGTTTAGGGATTTTTGTGTTTTTTATGGTTTTTAAGGATTAATTGTTTCTTAGGGTTTTGGGTTAATAGCTTAGGGTTTTTTTTTTTGTGTTTTTTAGATTTCGCGTATACGAATTTTTAGGATTTAGAGTTTTGTTCTTAGGGTTTTGTAGGGGTTTTAAATTGATTTAGGTTTTTTTAAGGTTTATAGAATTTAGGATTTCTTAGGGATTTAGGTTTAGGATTTAGGGTTTTAGGTTAGGGTTTAGGGTTTTTTTAGGTTTAGTGTTCTAGGTTAAGAGTTTTATCTAGTTTTTTATGGTTTAGGGCTTTGGGTTTTTTCGGTTAAGGTTTCTTATGGTTTTATAGGTTTAGGGTTTAGGGATTAGGGTTATATTGTGTTTTTTTACGGTTTAGTTAATACTATTTTAGGGCTTTATAGGGTTTAGAGCTTAGAGTTTTTAAGGTTTAGGGTTTTTTAGGGTTTTAAAGGTTAAGTGTTTCTTAGGGTTTTATAGGGTTTAGGGTTTACGGCTTAGGTTTTTTTTTTGGATTTTTTAGGTTTAGGGTTTGCGGATTTTTAGGATTTATGGTTTAGAGCTTAGCGTTTTTAGGGCTTTTATATGGGTTTTAGTGTTTATTTAAGGGTTTACAGGATTTAGGGTTTCTTAAGGTTTAGGGTTAAGGGTTTCTTTGGGTTTTAGGCTTAGAATTTAGGGTTTTAGATTACGGTTTAGGGATTTTTAGGTTTAGGGTTTTAGGCTATGGGTTTTATCTAGTTTTTACGGTTTAGGGATTATGGTTTTTTCGGTTAAGGTTTCTTAGGATTTAGGTCTTAGTGTTTTTTGTTTATTTTAGGGTTTAGCATATACGATTTAGGGCTTTATAGGGTTTAGTCCTTGGAGTTTTTTAGGTTTATGGATTTTTGTGTTTTTTTGGGGTTTTAAGGTTTAAGTGCTTCTTAGGGGTTTAGGGTTTATGGATTTTTAGGATTTAGGGTTTAGAGCTTAGGGTTTTGTAGGGGTTTGAAATGGTTTTAGGGTTTATTTTAAGGTTTATAGGATTTAGGGTTTCATATGGTTTAGGGTTTAGGGTTTCTTAGGGTTTTAGGTTATCAATTTAGGGTTTAGGGTTTAGGGATTTGGGTTTTTTCTGTTTTCGATTTTATAGGTTTAGAGTTTAGGGATTAGGGTTTTTTTTGGAATTTTTGAGGTTTAGAATACACAATATAGGACTCAATAGGGTTTAGAGATTAGAGTTTTTTTCGGGTTAAGGGTTTTTGGGATTTTAAGGGTTAAATATTTCTTTGGGATTTTTAGGGTTTATGGTTTAGGGCTCAGGGTTTTTTGTGTATTTTAGGTTTAGGTTTTTAGATTTTTAGGATTTGAGATTTAGAGCTTAGGGTTTTGTAAGGGTTTTAAGTGGGTTTTACGGTTGTAGGGATTATAGGATTAAGGGTTTCTAAAGGTTTAGGGTTTAGGGTTTCTTAGGATTTTAGGTTTAAGATTTAGCATTTTAGGTTAGGGTTTAGGGTTTAGGGCTTAAGGTTTTTTTAGGTTTAGGGATTTAAGTTAAGGGTTTTATCTATGTTTTCAGGGCTTTTTAGGTTAAGGTTTTTCAGGGTTTTATAGGTTTAGGGTTTAGGATTGTCACCACCCGAGCCTGCACCCCGGACGTAACACAACGTACAAGACTCTGAATATCCAAATACAAGCCTCATAGCATTCACAACATAAGACATAAGAAAATGGTACGGAATTTAAAACTTTAATCCATACAATCGAAGCCTTTATTTAAAAATAGAGGAAGTCTAACTTTGTCTCACATGACCATCTAATACAACTTTTAGAATCAAATATAGGGTCACAACCCTTCAGCATTGTCTGAAACATAAAATGACATAAAAGAAACTAGAAATAACACCTCTAGTCCTCAAACCATAAGGATTCACCACTACCTTTGGAGAGAATCAATCCAAGCTTGAACACTAGATGTCACCTTAAGATCCAGAACCTACATTTTGTAAAAAAGTAGAAGAAATATGTTTTAGCAAAAAAATGTACTAAGTATGATAGCCATGTAAGTCATTTATCATGTAAGTCATTATAACACGTTAGAACCATCACATAAGGCAACCCTAAGTTATACTTGTGCAATGTATGAATGCCTTCCCATAATACCACTCACACTAAGTACCCCTTTGAGGCCACCATAGACAAGGAACATTCATATTCAATAAGTAATGACAAGGAAAGCAACTCATATTAACAATCCAAGTTAAAGATTCATCTTTATATTAGCCTTTAAGTCAACTTTCTCATTAGCATCATTATTAGCACATTCATTTCATTAGAGATTATAACATTAGAGAAACACACCATGGCCATCTCAAAGCCTACTCTTGCAATGCATGAATGGCATCCCATACTACCACCCATACTTCATAGAACCTCTTGATTAACCATAGCACGTAACTCACATGATGGGGATACGCCCTAACCAACATACACAATGTGAGTAAACCATGGAGTCCTGTGTCATGCCCCCTCACCGAAAAGGGTTGTTCTACTTGCCTAAAGTAGGACTGGTAACATTTTAGCTTAGGTGGATCCACTAGCTAATAACCTATGTGGGCACATAGGTATGGGATAAGAAAGATGTTCAATGAAATCTGTCCTAACATAGGGAGAGCTTCCATCTTACCATATCCATTCGCTGCTAAGCTTACATTCCCATAGAGTAGATCATTTTCATTAATAGTATTATACTTGAGAGGGCTACTACCATTAGTTCAACCGACCCAAAGTACATTACACACTTGAAAGGGACACCACCATTAGGTCTACCGATTCAAGGTACATCATTAGGATAGCTCATTGAATCCTCAAGAAAGGGCCACCACCATTAGGTCTACCGAATCAAGTTTCATCATTACATTATTAATTCATAGACACATCATGAAGGGATACCACCATTTGGTCTACCGGTTCTAGACATATCCTTAGAATAATTCATTAATCATTTATGAAATGGATTTTACCATTAGGTCTACTGATTCAAGGTTCATTATTCATTACATGAATGGGATACCGCCATAAAACAATAATTCAATCTTAATATATGATATTTAAACCATTGAAAATATTTCGAGAAAGAATCCATGAACTAGAATGAAAACCCTTAATTTTGGAGAATTTCCAACTTTGAAATTAAAGGTTTGAGGATTTCATGGATGAAAAGTTAACCATGAATCAAAACTACCATACCTTGATTGAAGATTCCTGTAATGACCCGTAAAACAAATAAGTGAACCTAGAGCCTAACGAGTGTTGTAATGAGGTTGCTATGAGGTTTGATTGAGTATAATGTTGTCCTGAGCCTTTGTTGAGGGGTTTAGGGGTTAAACGTCAAGGTGTGACTCCCTAAGGACCACCCTAGGGGTCCTTGAGGAGGATCCTATGCCTAACCTCCAAGAACCCTTGAAACCAAAAAGTTGCCAATTTGAGGATGACCTAGGGAAGGGGTCCATGCCTCGTAGGTCCATCCACGCCCTGTGGATGGCCTCCGTAGGTCATGGCCCACAAAACCATGCCTCAGCCACAAACCACTGCTCACCAGGATGGGGCGTGACCCAGACCACGGACCGTGGTTTTGTGTCGTGAGTCCCCACCTAGTTTGTTTTCTTGATTTGGCCAAAGCAAGGGTAGTTTGGTAAATTATTTTTCAGTTGAGTTAAATTGGGGGACGGTTATTTTAAGTTAATTAAAGTATTTGAAGAGTATTAAAATGATCAAACTCTATTTTAGAATTTATTATTTCAAAAACACCCCAAAGTTAGAAACCTCTCCTCTGAAAAGATCTTTCTCTAGAAACCTCCATTGGAGGTGAAGAACTCAAGCTTCCAAGGTCAAATCTTCAAGTTTTTCAAGGGATTTTCATGGGTTTTATCCATTAAAGGTATGTTAATCTTGAACCTTGTCTAACTTTTCATTCAAGGAGCCAATTTCAAAGTGATTCAAGTCTTCAAAAGTTACCCAAAAACCCCAGTTTTCAATCTATGCATGGGTTCCATCCAAAATGATTTCTAAAGGCTTTATTGCATTGAATTATGAATTTATTGTCAATTTAAAGTTGAATTAAGATGATTTATTCCTAGAACCCATGTTTTCCCCCAAATTCCTAAGTTGGGATTTGCGATTGGGAATTGATTTATTATGAAGAATGTGAATGATTTATGTTTATATGGATATAGAATGTTGATATTATGCTATTAACCTTGACTAATTGTATTGATCTAAGGTGTGTGGGTGAAAGTGAATTCATGGCCTTGAAAGGGCAAGTTATGACCTAACTACATGTTGAAGTAGAATTGTGCTTGAGCTATTGATCCACTCGAAAGGTGGAGGTGTTTATTTACTATGTATGATTATGAAGAGATTAAATGTGTTATTATTGAAAGACTATTTCTAAATTTGACACTCATGAATGATGATGATTGAATGTGAAGGGTTTATTCTATGTATTGTTGTATCTTGAGTTGGTAGGCTTAGACATCCTTTTCTTGTATAATGAATGTGTCTTGACTTGTTGAATATGAACCAATAGACTATGGCATTCCTTTCATATACGATCTATGAATGTGTCTTGACTTGATAAACATGAATAAATAGGCTTATAGCATTCCTTTCATAAATGAACTACTGTAATGATGACTGTTGGATCGGTAGGCTAAAGGCACCCTTCCATGCATGTGAATAATGAACCTTCGGATCTTTAGGCTTATAGAACCCTTCCATATATGAGGTTAATGAACTTTGGGATCGGTAGACTTAAGGCACCCTTTCATGAAGGTTAATGATGAACCTTGAACTGGTAGGCCTATGGCGCCCTTTCAAGAGGAGTTCATGAGCTTTCCTAAAATATACCTCAAATCAGTAGGCTCATGGCACCCTTTCATGTGTTAATGAATGTACCCTGGGTCGGTGGGCAAATGGCACCCTCTCATGAGTAATAATGTTAAAGTAATGAACTATTCTATGGGAATGTAGGCTAAGCACCGAGTAGATTTGGTTAGATGGAAACTCTCCCAATGTTTAGGCTGGGTTTCAATGATCATCAACCTTATCCCATAACTATGTGCCCACATAGGTCTAGCTAGTGGATCCACCTAAGCTATATGTACCGATCCTACCTTAGGCAAATAAGACCACCTCCTTATGGTGTGGGGCTATATGACACCGGATTCCATGACAAGCTCTCATGGTCTATGTCGGTTAAATGCTTATTCCCATCAAGTGAGATGTTCACTATAGTTACTTGAGAGGTTCTACAAAGTGTGGGTAGTAGTATGGGATGCTATCCATACATTACACAAGTAGGCTTTGAGAGGGTTATAGTGAGTTCTCTAAGTCTTAATGTTAATGAAAGAATGTGCTCAAAAAGAAGCAAATGAAGAATGTCAACTTATATGCTTAAATTCTATGATGCATTCTTTACTTAGATGGTATTATGAGCTACTTCCTTGTCATGACTTATGGCATATGAATGTTCCTTGTCTAGGGTGGCTTCAAAGTAGTGCTTAGTGTGAGTAGTAGTATGGGATGCTACTCATACATTGCACAAGTATGACTTAGGGTTGTCCTAGATGTTGGTCCTAATGTATTTATATGATATATGAAATGTTTATGTCTCTTATGTATGAATATTCAATAAAGATGAAAAGGTTGAATGTTAGGTTCACTATTGGTGACCTTAATGTGGTACTTTAGTGTGGATGGTGGTATGGGACCCTAGCCATACATGGAACAAGGTATAGCATGAGGTTTATTTGAGGTGAAGGCTAAATGTGAAGGTAATGGCTTATATGTTGATTATGTTAAAGTTGTGAAATATGACTTGAATGTTGGTTGTCACTTATATTATGCCTCTATTACTATTGTTCATGAAGTTTTATCAAAATGGTATAAAAGCATGACTTTCAAACAAAATGTCCGTTTTAAGCATGTTTTTGCATGGCTATCATACTTAGTACTTAATTGTGCTAACCCATAATTTCTTTACTTTTATGAAGTTTAGGGATTGGTACTCAATTCGACTCTCTCTAGTTGAAGCTTGGATTAGAGTTCTTCCAAGAAATCTTTTGGTATGTCCTCATAGATAGAGGACAAGGACTTTTAATGTTTCTACTTCTTTCATGTAATAGACTATTTTAGATTTCCATTATAAAGGTATGTATCCCTACTTATGTTTCGGATGTTGTTTTTAGATGGCCATGTGAGACAATAGACTTCCGCTGTATTTTTAAATGAAGGTTTAAATTAGTATTGTGGTTGTATGGTTTGAAGTAAAGTTTTCATTCCGTACCTTTTTCCTTATATCGAATGTTATGCATGCTAAGAGGCATGTATGAGACCCCATCGGGGTCAAGTACGTCGTGTCACATTCGGGGTCCAGAGTCGTGTCGTGACAATTCCTCACAAAATTGAGTGGAAAAGTTTAGTCCTTGAGCCCTAGACCTTGAATTCTTCTTCTTCTTCTTCAATGGAGGTTTTAGAGAGAGAATTATTTGGAGAAGAGGTGATTACTATTTTGTGTTTGGGAATTATGAAGTGTAAAGGGGTAGTTAATAGTTTAAAAAGTCTTAAATAAGTGAAATAAAACAATATAATCCATCCCCATTAATTAATTAATTAATTTGGAATTTACTAACTTGTCCCTCCTAAGGCCGAACCTAGGTAGATTCTACAGGTGTGACTCACTCCCCTTGCCCACCGACCCTGAGTGGAATCACATTCCGTCCTACAGGTCCATGGGTGGTGGCTGAAGCTCTTCATCTAGGGGTCTTGACCTACGACTTGGTTCCACGGGGCGTGGATGGACCTACACCCAGTAGGTCCCATCCGTTGTTCCTATTTTTTGGCAAATTTGGGGCAGTTTTGGGTTAGACTTCATGGTCCTCATCAAGGACCCTTGGTTGGTCCTTGGGGAGTCGTACCTTGACGTTTAACCCCTAAACCCCTCAAACTAAGCTCGCGGACATATTTTTCAACATAAAGCCCCACATCAAACTCAACAACACACTCGTAAGGCTCTAGTTTCACCTACTAGTTTTCTGAGTCGTTACATTATCTCCCACTTGGGAACATTCATTCTCGTATGACACTTTAAAAACTTTACATAATTAAAGACTCAAGACTAGCAGCCCATCATGCATGAAACATCATAACAATGCACAAAACAAGGAGGAAATATCAACTCCATCTCAAACATACTCCATGCAACACAAGGAAGTAGGAACTACATCTACAATCCCATTATGCATGAAAACTTCAATGTTTCTCATTTCATTGGAGGAATTACCTTCTCCAACTCAAAGCATGCTCATCATAATATCATAAAGCAATTTATGCTCTTTTTCTCAAAGGCACATTTAAGCATGTTCAACAATTCACCTCATGAGCCATATAAGAAACTCATACTAAATGCGCATCAACATGAGGAACATAAATCATAAAAACTCATTTTCTCATTAAACATGAATTCATCAAGAAAATGCATATCATAAGAAGACCATGCAAACACATAAATCACACATGACTCCAAAACATAAAACAGGCCACAAAGGAACTCTTTGTCTCAAGCTTGAATAGGTAATAGAAGGAAGAGATAAGGATATCAAAACTCTCAACAACCTTACTATCCCAACATACCATTACCCCTTGGGAGTAAACTCATACTAAGACTAACATAAAAATAACATAGGGTTCTTAATAACATTTGTATCTATAAGGAATTATCAACTTACCAGTGCCTTAATCCAGAAGGGCTCCTTTGTTCTCTCTATCCTGAAGTGCATAGAAACGATCATGCCTTGGGAGCATAAGGATCTGGGACACTAAGAGAAGCTTGTTTGGCCTCTCTTCCTTTGGATGTGAGTGTTGGGAAACCTTTCACTTGATGATCACTCTTTCCACAACCATAACACCCATTTGTATCGACTAGGCACTTCCCATAGAGTTTCTTTCCACAATTGGTGCAAGTAGGTTTAGGAAATGTAGACCCACTTCCTTTCTATTGGTTAACCCTAGGAGTGCTTGAAGAATCTCGGTTGGAAGATCTCTTTTTGAACCTTGGTTGACCTTGCTCATTGGACCTAGCTCTCTTCATCTCCCTATTTTTTTTCTTAAGTTTGGACTCCTCAATTTGTTGAGCATACAGCATGAGCCTATTGATATTGAAGTCATCATGAAGCATTTTCATATTACACTCTTCTTCAACTAGGTCGGACACTCTTGTCATGAATCTACACATCTTATCCCTCGAATTTGACTGTAAAGATGGAGCATGCTTAGACAATAGGGTAAATTTCAAAGAATACTCTTGAATATTCATGATACCTTGCCTAAGATTGATAAACTCCTCCACCTTAACTTCTTTCTTCTCATAAGCAAAGAACCTATCAAGGAATGATTTCTTGAATACCTCCCAATCAATAGGACCCACTCCTACCGGCCTATTACTCTTCCATTGAGTAAACCAAACTTAAGCAACATCCTTCAATTGGTAAGAGGCTAGCTCCGCATTTTCTACCGAACTCATCCCCGTAGCTTCAACTACCTTATACAACTCATCCATAAATTATTGGGTATCCTCTCCCACCTTGGAACCAAGAAAAACCGGAGGGTTCATCCTAACAAAATCCCTCAACCTAGAAGTCGTAGTACTCACATTAAGGTTCACATGGGGTCCAACATTTCTATTGGCTTGGGCCGTTATAGCTTGGGCTTGAGCCATCATTAGAAGAGCCGACCTAACATCATCATCAGTCATAGCTGGAGGATTAACCGAAGTTTGATTGCCTTCAAGAACTTGAGGACCTTGGGGATGAACTCCCTCATTCACATTCTCCTCTTCCACCCTCCTAGCATTCGCCCTCTGTGTATTCATTTCCTGAATACACAAGAGAAGGGTTTGAAAAGGGACTTTTATAGATCTAAACTCTATGGCACGACTCAAACATTAATCAAAGAAGTGTAGTTTCCTAACATCTTATAGCTTCTCATTCATAAATGTGGCGCACTTCACACTCATGAACATGACTCTACTAGATGTGATTTGTGAGATATTATCCTAAAGACCATCCCAACATCTTGTTCTTTGATACCATATTTGTCACGACTCGAGCCTACACTCCAGACGTAACACAACGTACAAGAATCTAAAGAGCCTCATACAGGCCTCATAGTATTCATAGCATAAGACATAAGAAAATGGTACGAAATTTAAAACTTTAATCCATAAAATAGAAGTCTTTATTTAAAAACAGCGGAAGTCTAACTTTGTCTCACATGGCCATCTAATACAACTTTTAGAATCACAGATAGGGTCATAGCCCTTCAACATAATCCGAAACGTAAAATGACATAAAAGAAACCAGAAGTGACAACTCTAGTCCTCGAACCATAAGGACTTACCACTAGCTTTGGAGAGAATCAAATGAAGCTTGAACACTAGAAGTCACCTTAAGATCCGGAACCTAGACTTTGTAAAACTGTAGAAGAAATATGGGTTAGAACAAAAATGTTCTAAGTATGATAGCCATGCAAAAATATGCTAAAAATGACATTTTGTTTGAATACCATGCTACATGCCAAGTTTGAGAATCATCATGCATCGTTAGTATAAACACATAAGACATAAGCATATTCATCATGTAAGACATTATAACACATTAGAACCATCACCTAAGGCAACCCTCAGTTATACTTTTGCAATGTATGAATGGCATCCCACCACTCACAATAAGTATCCCTTTGAGGCCACCATAGACAAGGAACATTCATATTCAATAAGTCATGACAAGGAAAGCAACTCATATTAACAATCTAAGTTAAATATTCATCTTTACATTAAGCCTTTAAGTCAACATTCTCATTAGCATCATTATGAGCACATTCATTTCATTAGAGATTATAAAATTAGAGAAACACACCATGGCCCTCTCAAAGCCTACTTGTGAAATGCATGAATGGCATCACATACTACCACCCACACTTCATAGAACCTTTTGAGTAACCATAGCATGTAACTCACATGATGGGAATAAGCCCTAACCGACATAGATCATGTGAGCAAACCATGCAATCTGGTGCCATGCCCCCACACCGAAAAGAGTTTGTCTACTTGCCTAAGGTAGGACCGGTAACATTTTAGCTTAGGTGGATCCACTAGCTAATAATTTATGTGGGCACATAGTTATGGGATAAGAAAGATTTTCATTGAAATTTGTCCTAACATAGGGAGAGCTTCAATCTTACCATATCCATTCGATGCTAAGCTTACATTCCCAAGAGTAGATCATTCTCATTAATAGTATTATACTTGAGAGGGCTACCACCATTAGGCCTACCGACCCAAAGTACATTACACACAAGAAAGGGCCACCACCATTAGGTCTACCGATTCAAGGTACATTATTAGGATAGCTCATTGAATCCTCCAGAAAGGGCCACCACCATTAGGCCTACCGAATCAAGGTTCATCATTACATTAGTAGTTCATAGACTTATCATGAAGGGCTACCACCATTAGGTCTACCAGTTCAAGATATATCCTTAGAATACTTAATTAATCATTTATGAAAGGGATTTTACCATTAGGTCTACCATTGGTTCATTATTCATTACATGAATGGGATACCGCCATAAAACAATAATTCAATCTTAATATATGATATTTAAACCATTGAAAACATTTCGAGAAAGAATCCATGACCTAGAATGAAAACCATTAATTTTGGAGAATTTCCAACTTTGTAATTGAAGGTTTGAGGATTTCATGGATGAAAAGTTAAAAATGAATCAAAACTACCATGCCTTGATTGAAAATTCTTGTAACGACCCGTAAAATGAATAAGTGAAACTAGGGCCTAATGAGTCTTGGAATTAGGTTGTTATGAGGTTTGGTTGAGTATAATGTTATCCCGAGCCTTGGTTGAGGGGTTTAGGAGTTAAACATCAAGGTGGGACTCCCTAAGGACCACCCTAGGGGTCCTTGAGGAGGACCCTAAGAGTAACCCCCATGACCCCTTGAAACCAAAAAGTTGCAAATTTGAGGGTGACCTACAGAAGAAGTCCACGCCCCTTAGGTCCATCCACGCCCCGTGAATGGCCTCCATAGGTCATGGCCCCCAAAACAAAGCCTCAGCCACAAACCACGGCTGATTAGGATGGGGCGTGACCCAGACCACGGTCCATGGTTTGGTGTTGTGAGTCCCCACCTAGTTTGCTGTCGTGGTTTGGCCAAGGCAAGTGTGGTTTGGTAAATTGTTTTTAAGTTGAGTTAAAGTTTGGGGACAGTTATTTTAAGTTAATTAAAGTATTTTAAGATTATTAAAAGTATCAAACTCTATTTTAGATTTTATTATTTCTAAAACACCCAAAAGTTAGAAACCTCTCCTCTCAAAAGATCTCTCTCTAGAAATCTCCATTGGACGTGAAGAACTCAAACTTCAAAGGTCAAATCTTCAAGTTTTTCAAGGGATTTTCGTGGGATTTCTCCATTAAAGGTATGGTAGTCTTGATCCTTGTCTAACATTTTATTCAACGAGCCAATTCCAAAGTGATTTCAAGTCTTCAACGTTTACCCAAAAACCCTAGTTTTCAATCTATGCATGGGTTCGATTCAAAACGATTTCTAAAGGCTTTATTGCATTGAATTGTGGATTTAAAGTTGTATTATGATGATTTCTTCCTAGAATCCATGTTTTCCCCCAAATTCCTAAGTTGTGATTTGAGATTGGGAAATGATTGATTATGAAGAATGTGAATGGTTTACATTTATATGGATATATAATGTTCATATTATGCTATTACTCTTCCCTTATTGTATTGATCTAAGGTGTGTGGGTGAAAGTGAATTCATTGCCTTGAAAGGGCAAGTTATGACCTAACTACATGTAATTGTTCTTGACCTATTGATCCACTTAAAATGTGGAGGTGTTTAATTACTATGTATGATTATGAAGTGAGTAAATTTGTTATTATTGAAAGACTATTTCTCAATTTCACATTCATGAATGATGATGATGGAATGTGAAGGGTTTCTTCTATGTATTGTTGTATCTTGAATTGGTAGGCTTAGGAATCCTTTTCTTGTATAATGAATCTCTCTTGACTTGATGAATATGAATCGATAGGTTATGGCATTCCTTTCATATACGATCTATGAATGTGTCTTGACATGATGAACATGAATCGATAGGCTTATAACATTCCTTTCATAAATGAAATAGTGTAATGATGACTCTTGGATTGGTTGGTTAAAGGCACCGTTCCATGCATGTGAATAATGAACCTTGGGATCAGTAGGCTTATGGAATCCTTCCATCTATGAGGTAAATGAACTCTAGGATCGGTAGGCTTATGTCACCCTTTCATGAAGGTTAATGTGAATCTTGAACCGGTAGTCCTATGGCACCCTTTCAAGAGGAGTTAATGAACTTTCCTAAAATGTACCTCGAATCGGTAGGCTCATGGCACCCCTTTCATGTGTTAATGAATATACCTTGGGTCGGTAGGGCAATGGCACCCTCTCATGAGTAATAATGTTAAAGTAATGAACTATTCTATAGGAATGTAAGCACCAAGTGGATTTGGTTAGATGGAAACTCTCCCAATGTTTTGGCCGAGTTTCAGTGATCATTAACCTTATCCCATAACTATGTACCCACATAGGTCTAGCTAGTGGATCCACCTAAGCTATCTATACCGGTCCTACCTAAGGCAAGTAAGACCACCTCCTTATGGTGTGGGGCTATATGACACCGGATTCCATGACAAGCTCTCATGGTCTATGTCGGTTAAACGGTTATTCCCATCAAGTGAGATGTTCACTATAGTTACTTGAGATGTTCTACAAAGTGTGGGTAGTAGTATGGGATGCTATCCATACATTGCACGAGTAGGCTTTGAGAGGGTTATTATGAGTTCTCTAAGTCTTAATGTTAATGAAAGAATGTGCTCAAAAGGAAGCAAATGAAGAATGTCAAATTATATGCTTAAATGATATGATGCATGCTTTACTTGGATGGTATTATGAGCTACTTCCTTGTCATGACTTATGGCATATGAATGTTCCTTGTCTAGGGTGGCTTCAAAGTAGTGCTTAGTGTGAGTAGTAGTATGGGATGCTACTCATACATTGCACAAGTATGACTTAGGGTTGTCCTAGATGTTGGTCCTAATGTATTTATATGATTTATGAAATGTTTATGTCTCTTATGTATGAATATTCAATAAAGATGAAAAGGTTGAATATTAGGTTCACTTTTGGTGACCTTAATGTGGTACTTTAGTGTGGATGGTGGTATGGGACGCTATCCATACATGGCACAAGGTATAGCATGAGGTTTATTTGAGGTGAAGGCTAAATGTGAAGGTAATGGTTTATATGTTGATTATGTTAAAGCTGTGAAATATGACTTGAATGTTGGTTGTCACTTATATTATGCCTCTATTACTATTGTTCATGAAGTTTTATCAAAATGGTATAAAATCATGACTTTAAAACAAAATGTCCGTTTTAAGCATGTTTTTGCATGGCTATCATACTTAGTACTTAATTGTGCTAACCTATACTTTCTTTACTTTTATGAAGTGTATCTTTTGGTATGTCCTCATAGATCGAGGACAAGGACTTTTAACATTTCTAATTCTTTCATGTGATAGACTGTTTATTTTATATTTCCATTATAAAGGGTCGTGTCCCTACTTATGTTTTGAATGTTGTTATTAGATGGCCATGTGAGACAATAGAATTCCACTGTGTTTTTTAAATGAAGGTTTAAATGAGTATTTAAAGACTTCCACTGTGTTTGAAGTAAAGTTTTAATTCCGTACCTTTTTCCTTATATCGAATGTTATGAATGCTAAGAGTGTTGTACGAGACCTCTTCGGGGTTAAGTACACCGTGTTGCATCCGGGGTCTAGACTTGGGTCATGACAATTCCTCACAAAATTGAGTGGAAAAGTTGAGTCCTGGAGCCCTAGACCTTGACTTCTTCTTCCTCTTCAATGGAGGTTTTAGAGAGAGAATTATTTTGAGATGAGGTGGTTACTATTTTAGGTTTGGGAATTATGAAGTTTAAAGGGGTAGTTAATAGTTTAAAAAGTCTTAAATAAGTGAAATAAAATAATATAAACCATCCCCATTCATTAATTAATTAATTTTGAATTTACCAACTTGTCCCTTCTAAGGCCGAACCTAGGCAGATTCTACAGGTGTGACTCACGCCCCTTGCCCACGGACCCTGAGTGGAGTCACGCTCCGTCCTACAGGTCCGTGGGTGGTGGCTGAAACTCTTCATCTAGGGGTCTTGACCTACGACTTGGTTCTACGGGGCGTGGATAGACCTTTGCCCAGTAGGTCCCATCCGTTGTTCCTATTTTTTGGCAGATTTGGGGCAGTTTTGGGTTAGCCTTCAGGGTCCTCCTCAAGGACCCTTGGTTGGTCCTTATGGAGTCGTACCTTGACCTACTAGTTTACTGAGTCGTTACATTATCTCCCTCTAGGGAACATTCATCCTCGTATGACACTTTAAACACTTTACATAATTAAAGACTCAAGACTAGAAGCCTATTATGCATGAAACATTATAACAATGCACAAAACAAGGAGGAAACATACTCCATGCAACACAAGGAAGTAGGAACTACATCTACAATCCCATTATGCATGAAAACTTGAGCATTTCTCATTTCATTGGAGGAATTACCTTCTCCAACTCAAAACATGCGCATCATAACATCATAAAGCAATTTATGCAATTTTTCTCAAAGGAACATTTAAGCATGTTCAACAATTCACCTCATGAGGCATATAAGCAACTCATACTAAATGCATATCAACATGAGGAACATAAATCATAAAAACTCATTTCCTCATTAAACATGAATTCATCAAGAAAATGTATATCATAAGGAGACCATGGAAACACATAAATCACATATGACTCCAAAACATAAAACAATCCACAAGGAACTCTTTGTCTCAAGCTTGAATAGGTAATAGAAGGAAAAGATAAGGATATCGGAACTCTCAACAACCTTACTATCCAAACATACCATCTTTCCCTTGGGAGCAAACCCATACTAAGACTAACATAAAAATAAAATAGGGACCCTAATAAAACATTTACATCTATAAGGAATTATCAACTTACCAGTTTGTTCATCCTGAAGGGCTCCTTTGTCCTCTCTAGCCCGAAGTGCATAGAAACGACCATGTCTTGGGAGAATAAGGATCTGGGACACTAAGAGAAGCTTGTTTGGCCTCTCTTCCTTTGGCCATGACTGTAGGGCAATTTTTCACTTGATGATCACTCTTTCCATAACCATAACACCCATTTGTACAGGCTAGGCACTTCTCATAGTGTTTCTTTCCATAATTGGTGCAAAGAGGTTTAGGAAATGGAGACCCACTTCCTTTATCTTGGTTAACCCTTGGAGAGCTTGAAGAATCTTGGTTGGAAGATCTTTTTTTGAACCTTGGTTGACCTTGCTCATCGCACCTAGCTCTCTTCATCTCCCTATTCTTTTTCTTAAGTTTGGTCTCCTCAATTTGTTGAGCATATGCCATGAGCGTAGAGATACTCATGCCATCATGGATCATTGTCGTACGACACTCTTCTTGAACTAGGACGGACACTGCCATCATGAATCTACTCATCTCATTCCTCAGATTTGACACTAAAGATGGAGCATACTTAGACAATAGGGTAAATTTCAAAGAATACTCTTGAACATTCATGCTACCTTGCCTAAGGTTGATAAATTACTCCACCTTAACTTCTCTCTTCTCATGGGAAAAGAACCTATCAAGGAATGCTTTCTTGAACACCTCCCAATCAATAGGACCTGCTCCTACCAGCCTATTACTCTTCCATTGAGTAAACCAAAATTGAGCAACATCCTTCAATTGGTAAGAGGCTAGCTCTGCATTTTCTATCGAAGTGACCCCCATAGCATCAATTACCTTATACACCTCATCCACAAATTCTTAAGGATCCTCTCCAACCTTGGAACCAAAAAACACCAAAGCGTTCATCTTAACAAAATCCATCAACCTAGAAGTCGTAGTACTCACATTAAAGTCGTCATAGCTTGGGCTTGAGTTGTTATGGCTTGAGCCCGCATTAGAAGAGCCGACCTAACTTCCTCATCCATCATAGCAGGAGGATTAACTAAAGCTTGATTGTATTGAGGAACTTGAGGACCTTGGGGAGGAAGTCCCTCATTCATATTCTTCTCTTCCACCCTCCTAACATTTTCCCTCTGTGTATTCATTTCCTGAAGACACAAGAGAAGGGTTAGGAAAGGCACTTTTATAGAGCTAAACTCTATGGCATGACTCAAAGAGTAATGAAAGAAGTGTAGTTTCCTAACATCTTATAGCCTCTCATTCATAAATGTGGCATGCTTCACACTCATGAACAAGACTCTACAAGACTTGACTTGTGAGACATCATCTTAAAAACCATCCCAACATCTTGTGCTATGATATCATGTTTGTCACGACTCGAGCCTACACCCCGGACGTAACATGGCGTACAAGAATCTAAAGAGCCTCATACAAGCCTCATAGCATTCATAACATAAGACATAAGAAAATGGTATGGAATTTAAAACTTTAATCTATACAATCAAAGTCTTTATTTAAAAACAGCGGAAGTCTAACTTTGTCTCATATGGCCATCTAATACAACTTTTAGAATCAAAGATAGGGTCACAACCCTTCAACATAATCCGAAACGTAAAATGACATAAAAGAAACTAGAAATGACAACTCTGGTCCTCGAACCATGAGGACATATCACTAGCTTTGGAGAGAATCAAACCAAGCTTGAACACTAGAAGTCACCTTAAGATCCGGAACCTAGACTTTGTAAAAATGTAGAAGAAATATAGGTTAGTACAAAAATGTACTAAGTATGATACCCATGCAAAAATCATGCTAAAAAAGAAAATTTTGTTTGAAAACCATGCTACATGCCAAGTTTGATAATCATCATGCATCGTTAGTATAACACCTAAGACATTAGCATATTCATTATGTAAGTCATTATAACACATTAGAGCCATCACCTAAGGCAACCCTAAGTTATACTTGTGCAATGTATGAATGGCATCCCAAAATACCACTTACACCAAGTACCCTTTTGAGGCCACCATAGACAAGGAACATTCATATTCAATAAGTCATGACAAGGAAAACAACTCATATTAACAATCCAAGTTAAACATTGATCTTTACATTAAGCATTTAAGTCAACATTCTCATTAGCATCATTATGAGCACATTCATTTCATTAGACAATATGACATTAGAGAAACACACCATAGCCCTCTCAAAGCCTACTCATGTAATGCATGAACTACATCCCATACTACCTCCCACACTTTATAGAATCTCTTCAGTAACCATATCACGTAACTCACATGATGGGAATAAACCCTAACCGACATAGACCATTTGAGCAAACCATGGAATCTGGTGTCATGCCCCACAACGAAAAGAGTTGGTCTACTTGCCTACGGTAGGACCGGTAACATTTTAGCTTAGGTGGATCCACTAGCTAATAACCTATGTAGGCACAGAGTTATGGGAAAAGAAAGATGTTTATTAATACCTGGCCTAACATAGGGAGAACTTCTATCTTACCATATCCACTCGATGCTAAGCTTACATTCCCATTAAAATTATTATACTTGAGAAGGCTACCACCATTAGGTCTACTGACCCAAAGTACATTACACACATGAAAGGGCCACCACCATTAGGTTTACTGATTCAAGGTACATCATTAGGATAGCTCATTGAATCCTGAAGAAAAGGCCACCACCATTAGGTCTACCGAATCAAGATTTATCATTACATTAGTAGTTCATAGACTCATCATGAAGGGCTACCACCATTAGGTCTACCGGTTCAATACATTGCCTTAGAATACTTCTTTAATCATTTATGAGAGGGCTATCACCATTAGGTCTACCGATCCAAGGTTCATTATTCATTACATAAAAGGGATACCACCATAAAACAGGAATTCTATCTTAATAAATGATAATTAAACCATTGAAAAGTTTTGAGAAAGAATCCATGACCTAGAATGAAAACCCTTAGTTTTGAGGAATTTCAAACTTTGAAATTGAAGGTTTGAGGACTTTATGGATGAAAAGTTAACCATGAATCAAAACTACCATACCTTAATTGAAGATTTCTCATGAAATTGAGTGGAAAAGTTGAGTCCTTGAACCCTAGACCTTGACTTCTTCTTCTTCTTCTTCAATGTAAGTTTTAGAGAGAGAATTATTTGGAGAGAAGGTGGTTACTATTTTGAGTTTGGGAATTATAAAGTGTAAAGGGGTAGTTAAAGTCTCCATGGTCGTTCTTTTTAACATCTTGGTCCCTATCATCCAGTGGTTAGGACATCATCTTTTCATGTCTAAGACACGGGTTCGATTCCCGTAAGGGATAGGTACTCATTCCTAGCCGCTTTCAGTTAGTGTTCATTGCTGAGTGATTGCACGCTATCTGGCTGAAAAAAGGGTCTGAAAGCTTCCTCTCTCCCGGCAAGCATGACGAGATAACCACTTTTCTCAGTAATGGACTTCCTTAAAGTCTTAAATAAGTGAAATAAAACAATATAAACCATCCCCATTCATTAATTAATTAATTTTGAATTTGCCAACTTGTCCCTCCTAAGGTCAAACCTACGTAGCTTGTACAGATGTGACTCACGCCCTTGACCCAAGAACAATGAGTGGAGTCACGCCCCATCCTGCAGGTCCGTGGGTGGTGGATACAACTCTTCATGTAGGGGTCTTGACCTACTACTTGGTTCAATGGGGCGTGAATGGACCTACGCCTAGTAGGTTCCATCCATAGGTCCCAATTTTTGGTAGATTTGGGGCAGGTTTGGTTAGACTTTTGGTTCCTCCTCAGGGACCCTTGGTTGGTCCTTGGGGAGTTGTACCTTGACATTTAACCCCTAAACCCCTCAACCTAAGCTCGGGGAATCATTTTTCAACATAAAACACCACATCAAACTCAACAACACACTCGTAAGGCTCTAGTTTCACCTACTAGTTTTCCGAGTCGTTACAAGGACTTAGAGTTTTTTGTGTGTTTTTAGGTTTAGGGGTTTTGTGGTTTTTAGGGTTTTTGAGGGTTAAATGTTTCTTAGGGTTTATGGTTTATGTCTTTGGGTTTTTTGTGTTTTTTGGTTTAAGGTTACACATTTTTAGGATTTATGGTTTTGTACGAGTTTTAAATGGGTTTATTTTAGGGTTTATAGGATTTAAGGTTTCTTAAGGTTTAGGTTTAGGGATTCTTAGAGTTTTATGTTTAGAATTTATGGGTTTTTTAGGTTTGGGTTTTAGGTTAAGGGTTTTATCTACGGTTTTAGATTTAGGGCTTTGGGTTTTTGTGTTAAGGCTTTTTTAGAAGTTTATAGATTTAGAGTTTAGGGATTAGGGTTTTTTTGTTTGTGTTTTTAGGGTTAAGCATATACGATTTAGGGCTTTTTATGGTTTAAAGCTTAGTGTTTTTTTAGGTTAAGGGGTTTTCAGGGTTTTAAGGCATTGAAGGGTTAAGTATTTCTTAGGGTTTTTAAGGTTTAGGTTTTAGGGCTTAAGTTTTTTTATTTATGTTTTTTAGGTTTAGGGTTTACGGATTTTTAGGATTTAGGGTTTAGAGCTTAGGGTTTTGTAGGGGTTTTGAATGGGTTTTAGGGTTTATAGGATTTAGGGTTTTTTAAGATTTAGGAATTAGTGTTTCTTAGGGCTTTAGGTTTAGGATTTACGGATTTAGATTAGGGTTTAGGTCTTGGGGTTTTAGGTTAAGGGTTTTATCTAGGTTTTTTATGTTTCGAGTTTATGGAATTTTAGGAATTGGGGTTTAGAGCTTAGGGTTTTGTAGGCATTTTAAATGGTTTTTAGGGTTTATTTTACGGTTTGTATGATTTAGGGT
>JAJOOR010014122.1:0-42147 GCA_036250505.1 Solanum acaule | reverse complement strand
ACTATGAACTTATGAACTTTAATTTATAAATTGATTATGGATTCATGCATGTTTTATAAAAAGAATAATTTATGACTAAAGAATTCTTTGAAGACAAGTATCAAAGATTTGTGAAATGTTTTCTCATATTTGAATGGAAATCATGATTTGGATGCTTAGATAGTTAAGTGTCGTAATGAATGAAGTTATGAAATCATGATTTTGAAAGGACCTATTCTAATATGAACTTATGATTGGTTGATTATCGTTAATTGTGTTGTTTAAATCATTTTGATATGATCTTGATTATATCTTTTCCGTTGGGATTTACTTAGCACCGAGAGGACTTTAAAATTGAGGCCTTACTATTAGTAGATGTTTGGTCTTTAGTAGCAATTCGCTTGTCCCAAATTACGTGGTCATGTAGGATTGTCTTAAATGACCTAGCTAATGATCCACCTTAGCCATATGAATGATACAAACCAAGTAGACTCTCCTTTTCGGTGTGAGGGTTACACTGGATTCTATGTTGTAGCTCACATGATTTTATTATCGATTAACGGTGAATATTCCACAAATGAACTATGTTTTCTTCAAATGTTTTATCAAATCTTTTCCTATTGTTTTAAAGTATGGATTTACCTTGTTCATGTCTTATGATTTCTCTTTAAAGGGTTCATTTATGTTTCACTTGTTCATTCATATTGTCACACCCCAAGGCTACCCCTTGACGTAACACGAGACCTAGGATCACGAGTGACCCCAAGCTAACCCTGTTCCTCGCATATCATAAGAATACTGAAAATGACTGAATAAAGAAATATTATGCGAAAGCTAAAACATGAGATAACTAATAGTGGGGAATACCTAAACCTAGTTTGAATATATAAATATTGAATAAGAGTTTTGTGATACTGAGCAATCACTCAAATGCTAAAGCTGAATGTAAAACTATGTCTGAAAAAGCCTCTAACTGACTAGAGTTGCTGGGACATGCCCCAAGCTAACCCTAGCAAAACTGAAACTGAAATGAAAGACTAAATCTGAAAACATGTCTATTGTCCTCAAAGTATGAGGACTCACCATTGATGCTGCTGAGTATGGATCGAGAACCGATCTACGCGTGATCTGAATGCTGAGGACTACATCATGAAAGGATGTAGTGCAGAGTATGCGTCAGTACTTGGAATGTACTGAGCATGCATGATATAGGATATAACTGAAAGAACTGAACTGAAAGCAATGACCAAGTACTGATGCATACTCTGCACTCTCTGCACTCTGGACTCATGCTTTATACTTTATTATGACTATGAACTGAAAGCAATGACTAAGTACTGATTATTAACATGACATGTTGAGGCTGAATACTGAAGTATAACTGAAAACCTGGTCAAACACACTAGAGTATGGCTTTGGGAGCTACTAACAACAGACATAACCACCACGTGAGCCAGCCCTGGTGTCCGATATATACACCCCATCGAAGGGCCCGGTATACCTTGACAGTGGTATAAAGGCATGACTAGCTTGATCACTAAAACTAATGCCCACGGAGGGGACTTAACCTATGGGGGCACGTAGTTCTAGGACTATGAGGGTACGCTGAAACCCTAGTACACTCGATGCTAAGACTACTCCCAATTGAATATGTATATCTAACACACATAACTATAATACTAAAATGCTGAATAGCTCAAAATACTGACATACAAATCTTAGAATGTAACAATTATATACTGATAATATGACATCCGAAAATTGAAGCATGTATATCTATTTAACTGACCTAGCATGTGTAATTCATGAACTAAGATATTCTACACAACTAGGGTTCTGAGTTTCATGCAAAGAACTAAGCAACAGTTCCACGAAAACATGATAACCTGATTTGGAATACTCTAACAGCTAAATCACAACTAATATATAAGGTTTTAGAAACCCTAGGTCTAAGAAAGATATAGCGAATCAAAAATCTTACTAAATTCTAGGGACCTAGTGGTTGAAAGGAATCCACTAGTGAAATACCCCATACCTGGTGACGAATTTCACGGAGAAATCTTTCGATTTCGGGGTTGGAACTGAAGAAAGCTTGTTGAATGTTCTTGAGGGGTTTGGTCGACTCTTTCTCTTCTTTTGCTCTAAGTTTGATGAATTTTTGGTGAATGAATCGCTTAGGGTAAGTTCTGACTAAGTTACTAGGCTTAAACTGACCAAAACTACGTAGTTGAGGGGTTAAACGATGTAGTTTAGGTGTCCAACACATAGGGAAAAAGACCAAAATGACCCTATCTTAAAATATGACGGGGCCATCGATGGGCCTGACCGATGGTCCTACCTACGGTCCTACCGTTGGTCAAGACTTTGACTAAAAATTCTGGGGGTTCGGGGGGGAGGAGAGGTGACCAACCACGAACCCCACCTACGGTCCGTGGGTCAACCTACGGACAATAGGTGGCCTCCGTCTGTGGCACCTGCAACTTCTGAAAATCTGAAATTTTTTCCTTTCTCAAATCCGGGGTGTTACATTATCTCCCCCTTGGGAACATTCGTCCTCGAATGAAGTCTAAACTAGCTGAATATGGAAGGAAGGAGATGCAATCCCTACTACTAAGTACTAGAAACTGATATCTGACTAAACTGATTTCCAAAAACATGCAAATATGCTGAAAATGCAAGAGCACTGAATGAACATGATACTAAGATTGAATTTATACAAGAGTAAACTGAGAGACAGGAGAGGAACTATTACCTCAAGCTGGAATGGAATCGGAAGAAAAGAGATAATGATACTTGGCCTTCATGGCTGCTTCTGTTTCCCAAGTAGCCCCCTTTACGTAATGACTCCTCCACAAAACCTTAACTGAAGCGACCTCTTTATTTCTCAAACTACGAACCTGACAGTCAAGAATCTGAATTGGCTACTCTTCATAAGTGAGCCTATCTTTCACAACCACACTCTCTAATGGTACTATTGATGCCGGATCACCCATACAATTTTTCAATAAGGAAATGTGAAAGACTGGATGAAGCACATCTAGTTTTGCTGGCAACTCTAGCTCATAAGCCACATTTCCAACTCTTTTCAAGATTGTGTAAGGACCTACATATCTAGGACTGGACTTTCCTTTCTTGCCAAATCTCATCACCCCCTTTATAGGTGACACTTTCAGGAAATCCCAATAATTGATTTCAAACTCTAAGTCCCTTCTCCTTACATCTGCATAGGACTTTTGATGACTCTGAGCTGTCTTAAGTCTATCTCTGATGAGCTGAACTTTTGCCATAGCCTCATGAACCAAATTGGGACCAATCAATGCTGCTTCACCTACTTCAAACCAACCAATCGGAGATCTACATCTACGCCCATATAGTGCCTTATAAGGGGCCATCTGAATACTAGAGTGATAACTATTATTGTAGCCGAACTCTATGAGAGGTAGGTGATCATCCCAACTACCCTTAAAATCGATCACACAAGCTCTCAACATGTCCTCTAAGGTCTGAATGGTATGATCTGCCTGACAATCTATCTGCAGATGAAATGTTGTACTGAGATTTACGTGAGAACCAAGACCTTTCTGAAACGATTTCTAAAATTAAGAGGTAAACTGGGGACCTCTATCTGAAATGATCGAAAAGGGAACCCTATGCAACCTGACTATCTCATTAATGTACAGTTTAACATAATCCTCCACTGAATCTGTAGTCTTGATACACAAGTAGTGAGCGGACTTAGTAACTCTGTCCACTATCACCAAAATGGAGTCATGTTGTCTGCGAGTATGAGGTAAACCCATAATGAAGTCCATGTTTATCACTTCCCACTTCCATGTAGGAATGTTAATCTCTTGAGTCATACCTCCTGGCTTCTGATGTACTATCTTAACCTATTGACAATTAGCCACAAAATCTGCTATATCTCTCTTCATATCGTTCCACCAAAAGACTTCCCGTAGATCATGGTACATCTTAGTGGCACCTGGATGAATAGAATAGCTGGAGTTATGGGCTTCGGTAAGGATCTGCTGCCTCAACCCACCCACCTTAGGAACACATAAGCGACCCTGGTAATGAAGTACACCATTTCCCCCTTGGAAGAAAACCTCAACTTTCTGCTGATGAACTGCACCTTTCAACTAGAGCAGTGTAGGATCACTGTCTTGTTTTTCCTTAACCTTCGCTACCAATGAAGATTCAGATCTATTCTGAACTATCACACCACCATTTGACATATCTGTAAGACCATCTCTTAAGCGAGTAAGTCGGTAAACATCTTTTGCTAATTCTTTCTTTTCATCCTCAACATGTGCTACACTACCCATAAATAGTCTTCTAAGAGCATCAACTACTACATTGGCCTTACCAGGATGGTAAAACACATTTATGTCATAGTCCTTGAGGAATTCAAGCCATCTCCTCTGTCAAAGATTCAACTCTTTCTTGGTGAACACATACTGACGACTCTTATGATCTTTGAACACATCTACGTGAACACCATACAAGTAATGTCTCCAAATCTTTAAGGCAAATACTACGACTGCAAGCTCGAGGTCATGAGTTGGGTAGTTCTTCTCATGTACCTTAAGATGTCTAGAAGTATAAGCTATGACCTTACCTCGCTGAATCAACACATAACCTAAGCTGACCCTGGATGCATCAAAATAAATCATATAACTATCTGAACTATCTGGTAGAGTCAAGACCAGAGCTGTAGTCAACCTAGTCTTCAGTTTTGAAAAGCTCTTATCACACTCATATAACCACTGAAACTTAACATTTTTCTATGTCAACTTAGTTAATGGGGAAGCTATGGATGGAAATCCTTCAACAAGTCTCCTGTAGTAACCAACCAAACCCAAGAAACTTCTGATATGTGTTGGAGAAGTGGGTCTGGGCCATTGTTTCACTGCCTCTATTTTCTGAGAATCCACTCGAATCCCTTTGCTATATACCACATGACCAAGGAAAGCAATTGATTATAACCATAACTCATATTTGCTGAACTTAGCAAATACCTGGCGATCTTTGAGAGTTTGCAGAACAACTCTCAAATGAGTCGCATGCTCCTCCTCATTCCTAGAGTAACTGAGGATATCATCAATAAAGACGATGACGAACAAGTCCAAATACTGCTTAAACACCCTATTGATTAAATCCTTGAAAGCTGCATGAGCATTAGTTAGTCCAAATGACATAACTACAAATTCATAGTGACCATACCGAGTTCTGAAGGCTGTCTTCGGAATATCACTATCTCTGAGTTTGAGTTGATGATAGCCGGATCAGAGGTCTATCTTAGAAAAGCAACTAGCACCTTGAAGTTGGTCAAACAAATCATCAATCCTGGGAATGGGATACTTATTCTTGATTGTGACTTTGTTCAACTTTCGGTAGTCAATGCACATCCTGAGAGCACCATCTTCATTTTCATGAATAACACTGTAGCACTCTATGGAGAGATACTAGGTCTGATGAAGCCCTTATCTAGAAGGTCTTTCAACTGTTCTTTCAATTCCTTAAGCTCAGCTGGAGCCATTCTGTAAGGAAGAATCAAAATAGGCTGCGTATCTGGAAGGAGATCAATTCCAAAGTAGATTTCACTTTGGAGAGGAACTCCGGGAAGATCTTATTGAAACACTTCTGGAAATTCATTTACTACAGGAAATAACTCAAGAGTTAGGGTTTTAGAGTTTGAATCCTTAACTTCAACAAGAAGATAGACATACCCTTTGGAAATCATCTTTCTGGGCTTAAGGTAAGAGATGCATCGACCCATAGGCAATGAGCTACTCCCTTCCATTCTAAGACTTACTTATTTGAAAACTGAAACCGAACAATCCTAGTTCTACAATTGATTGAGGCATAACAGGAATGTAACCAATCCATGCCTAGAATGATACTGAAATCTACTATTTCTAACTCTACAAGATCTGCTGAGGTGAATTTCTGAGAGACTGTAACAGGGCAATTTCTGTATACCCATATAGCTATAACTGGGTCACCAACTAGAGTAGAGACTGAGAAGTGTTCTGAAAGAGTTTCTGGACTGACACCGAAGTTTACTGTTATATAAGGAGTTACAAAAGAAAGAGTAGCCCCTGGATCTAACAATACATAAGCATCTAAATGAAAGACTCGTAACGTACCAATGACCACATCAAGAGAATCTTCCTGGTCCTGGCGATCTTGGAGAGCATACAACCTGTTTTGGCGCTGACCACCACCTGTACCAGATGACACACCCTGCTGAGTTGGGCGACCTACTGGTTCTTAGGGGTCTAATCTGATTATGTTCAGTTTTATAATCCTAATATACACCTAGGGTTTTAATTGAGAGTTCAAGCAGAGAAAAGAATAGATAAGAAGAGAAAAGAGGAGAAAAGAGGAGAGGATCAAAGCGTTCGTCGAGAGTCTTGCGTTCTCTTATGGATTTTCGCCATGGGTTTGATCACTAAGAAATATGTAAGCTTTCATAGTACTGGGTTTGTTCACCAACACGCCAAATATGTTATTTTCAGTTTTAAATTCGTCCTAAAAGATTGAGACTTTGATGTTCTTGAGTTGTATTCTTGAATTGCTTTCGTTCTTGAATTTGGGATGAGATTGAGGAGTTCTTGAGAGTTTAAGGTCGATTGTTAGAGTTGTTTTGAGTCAGAAGCTTGTGTACATGTGCTGGCTATCTGAATCTAAAGAGGAATTGAGAAAAAGAATCGAATTTAGGCGACTTGGGGTTAGAAAATGAAGAAGGAACAAGTCGGGGAAATCTGGGTACCAGGTCCGCGTCGCAAACCTGTTCCTCATGATTGACAAAATTTTCTCCGAGTCACGGAGTGGTCACAGACTGTTCTGCCTCAAAATTTATTTCGCGACCAATTAATTAAATGCAACTCCGCGTCGCGGACTTGCTTCCAGATAGTGATTTTTTGATCCTTTTTCATGTTTAACTATCTAAAAACACTCCTAAACATCACGAGATCTTTCCTCTGACAAATTGGAACCTTGAATTCATAAATCACATTCAAGGTAGAGTTGAGAGTCAAGTCTTGAGAGTTCTCTCAAACATTATTGAGAAAGTCCCTTTGAGTCCTTTAAGGAGTCTTCTACAATTTCTAATAACTTGTTTCAAGACTCTAGCAAGTGAGTATGAGAGTGAGGAGAATGTATTCATGAGTCTATTTTGTCATCACGATATCCTTCATATCATGAACCATAACTCTTGAATTCATAATTCACATTCAAGAGAGAGTTAAGAGTAGAGTTCAATGAAGCCTTTGAGTTCAATTGTTAATCCTTTGAGATCCACCATCGATTTGAGTTATGTTTTGAGTAAGTAAGTCTGAGAATGAGAATATTCGTATACATGAGTTCCTTATTGATATTTTGACCCTTGAGTCGAGTCGTTCAAGCCCATAACTTCCGCATGAACTCCATCAGTTGAGTACCTTTGAGAGGAGTAGTATAATTGAAGTTCTTGAGTTCCAAGTATTGAGTTTTATCTATGGTTATTGAAAACCTTGCATTGAGTCGTTCACGTCCATAATTCAGCATGAACCATATTTTAAGAATTCTTTTACAAACATTTTAACTTTGTTTTAAGACTTAAGGTTTGAGTTGAGTAAAGAGTAAGAGTAAAGTTCATTTCTTCAAAGATTATACGGGAACTAAGTATTCCCAAGAGTTAAAATGTTTTCACATTTGAACAAGAAAGGAAACATCGATTTCCAAGAGAGCCTTTGAGCTAGTTTTTGAGTAATTATCTCAAATCACAGAAAGAGTTTTGTTTTTAAAACATTTGAGCTGAGTATACTTGGGAGTAGTATTGAGCACCAATATGGGGACGCAAGTTCATAATAACTTAAGTCTCCATAAAACATGTAGCCATTATGGGTAGAAATGATCATACTTTTTAGATGACCCCTTAGTGCTTTTTAGCATAGACTAGTGGATCCACTTAGTTAAGGTGTTCTATATGACGAGAAAGTATAGGACAATTCTGGTAGTGTGGGCAAGATGATGTATCATCACTTAGGCTCATAGTGGTGGTTGTCGGTTAGAGAAACTTCCACAGAGTTATATTGTATTTTTATATACACATTGAGTATTATTGTATTTTTAAATACATTGAGTTGCTATCTACAGATTTACAGCTTTCCATGTATATTGCATCTTTTACTATTGCTTTATCATTGAGTATCATGAGTCGAGTCTTTCGAGTTGAGTATCTTGAGTTGAGTACCTTCGAGTTGAGTATCTTCAGTTGAACTGTGCTTCATTGAGTCGAGTACCTTATGTTGAGTTGAACCCCATTTCATTGAGTTGAGAACCTTATTACTGAGTTGAGTATCTTATCCTTGAGAACTTCTGAGTTGAGTAAGTTTGAGTAGTTTTGAGTATCCTTGAGTATTCCTTGAGTTGAGTAAGTATGAGAAGAGGTAAGTATGTTTCCCATTTTATCAAGTTTCAAGCTTATGTTATGCTTTAGAATTACCCTTACATGCTCATACATTCCATGTACTGAGCCAGTTAGCCTGCATCCTTTCATGATGCAGATTTAGGTATTCAGGACCATCAACAGGAGCTTCGTTGATACCACATGGAGTTCGAGTTAGCTATGGTGAGCCTCCTTGCTTCCAGAGGATTTCATTTACCTTTCAGTTATATCAGTTGTTAGGATGTCGTGGGTCTTGTCCCGACTTCTATCTTTGTCATTTAGAGGCTTCATAGATAGATAGTAGAGTTTGAGAAGTCTATTTCATTTATCTTATTAAATGTATTAGAGAAAAGACATAAAGTGATACCTGAAGTTGTTGCGAATTTTCAACAAGACACTTTATCTATGTGAGTGTCCTATTACCCCACAAAACTTTTAAATACCTTTATAAATAGACTAGTTTGATCCTTTTTCTCCCTATTTTTGTTTTCACGCAAATGAAGCGTGTGAATGGAAACTTTTATTTCCAAAAATGAATTAAAAAATTCCAAGTGTCAAATCTTTCTTTATTATTTAGTTACTTATACTTTAAATACATCATCTTCCCCAATTCTACCTCTTTTTGTTCTTGCTATGGCTTAACACTCCCTTGTGCCGGTGAGGGGAATCAACAAACAACAATCCCAATGAGCTCACTAAAAATTGATAATGAAGTTTTATTTCTACCATAGGGAAATGAGTTGTTTTCCGCTCATTCACACATTTTGTTGATAGATGAGTAGCCTTAAGCTCTTAAGGATGATGAAATGTATCCCTTACGAAGTTCTTTAATTTTGTACGAAAAAGTTGTCAAATAACCCCATGTCTTAACATGCCTAATAGTAAAAGCTCATTCAAAATGGACGAAAGAATCATAATACCGACGATGGAGCTCCGACGAAATTTCCAAGCAACAAGCAATGCTAAAATGAGCACCATAATGGACGTAACACAACAAAAACCCCAATCGGTAAGCTTCCTAACAATTCGAATTTTCAAATTAGGGTTAAGAATAAGCAAATTGGGGAAGTCTTAGGTGAAGAAATTTAGATTCAATTTTTGGACAATTCTCAAAAATTGTCCAACGGAAATTTGAATCAAGTTCATACTATTGAAGTTGCAAGCTCAATATTTTGGGTCGGGTTAAACCCGTATTTTATTAATATTAAATTAAAATAATTAATTAAAGAGAGAGTGTGCATCACACACATATTCAAAATCTGAGATTGATGAGAAAATTGGGCAAACTGGTCTATTTACAAAGGTATTTAAAAGTTTTGTGGGGTAATAGAACACTCTCATAGTTAAAGTGTCTTTTTGAAAATTCGAGACAACTTCAGGTGTCACTTTATGTCTTTTCTCAATGTATTAAAGACTTGAGTTGCCTATTGTTGGCTAGTTGAGTATTCTAATTTTTATTCAGAGTTATTCATTTGAGTTAAAGATTTGTAAGTTTCATGAATTTTATTTAGTTTTTAAGCTTTGTATGCTTGAGTTAGTCTTCCACTTGTAGTCAGCTAGGATGAGGGTTCGTTTGGGGACCAACAATGGTTCTCGAGTGCCGGCCACGTCCAGGGTGTAGGCTCGGGTTGTGACAAACTCTACGAACATCAAATGATAACCAACTAGCCATGAGCGGGAGGAGAGGAAACATCACACTCTACATTAAACAATGTAGGCACAAGTATGCATTAGTACATGCAATGTACTAAGTTTGAGAGATATGCATAAACATATGAAACATGATCATAAGAGAACATAAAGAAAAATATGAAATTCACGACCAAGTTAAACATAGTAAACCTTTAATGAATCATCAAAGATCATGAACATGGTCAATGCATCTTAAAATCTCATTGAATGCTTCATAAAATCCTTGGAGAAACATAAATTATTTTGTGTGATATTTACATTAACCGACATAGACCACGTGTGCTATAACATAGAATCCGGTGTCTTGCTCCCACACCGAAAAGAGTTGTCCTTTATTTACAAGGTAAATACCTTAAACTTCTAGCTTATGTGTATCCACTAGCTATGCCACTTAAGAAAAATATTACGGAGGCACGTAGATAGGAACAAGGAGATTGCTTCTAGAGACTTGACCTCTACTAACGGGAGAGCCTCCATCTTAATATCCTCTCGGTGCTAAGTAAAATACCAATAGAGTAGTCATAACATAAACATATAATCATACTTGGAGAAGCACAATTAAGCTACTAATCCAAGCTTAAAACATCATAGAGTAGCTCCTTAAACCACGTGTGAGGAAACCTTTCAGCAGTCATGATTTTGTAGTGTGAGAAAATCTTTCACAATTTCATTGATGCTTATCTTTAAGCAACCTACATCATAAAACACTCCTTTTCATAAATCATGCACAACTTCATGAAAACATCAGTCATAGATTCATTGTTTCTTCATCAATTCATGTCTTTAAGAGTTCATAGTCAAAAATCATGATCAATGCATGAGTTCATGTGAATTCAATTGAAAAGCATGTAATTGAGTTAAAACAATAATAATAAGATCAAAATCAAACAATTGAATCAATACAATTAGAACCCATGAAGAATTGAATGAAAACCTAATCAATTTAATGAAATTGAACTTGGAGAATTGAGAAATCTTTGTGAATAAATGAGTGAATGGAAACCATTGATGAAACCTTTCATACCTTGCTATTCAAAGACCAAAAGCAATGGTGAAACGGAGACTTGATTTGGAAACATTACCTTCTTCTTCCTTGATCTAGAGAGAGAATTGGGGAAGATGAATGTTGATGGGATTTTGAGATTTAAGTGAATAAGAGAATTGGGGTAGTTTTTGGGGGTAGAAAGGTAGTTATAGGACTTCTAAATAGGGGTAAAACAACATAATATAGAAATTTAATGCATAGGACAAGACCCCAATACCCTTAATAATAACTGTCGCGTGGTTCCTACGGCTTGGACCTATGGTCAGTAAGACTTTCTATGTTGCATACTAGTGAACCGCCGAACCATCTTCAAGAACCCAAAATTCACCTTACTTTCAACGAGACCTTTCTACAAGTCGTCAAATTTTCTATGGTCCACAGACCCCTTTCGTAGTTCTCAAATTTTAGTCCAAACTTTTACTAAGTCTATAAGCTTCTTACGGAACCATGCTACGACATGTCAAACTTCCTACGACTCATCCTATGCATCTCTAGGTCAAACTTCAGAAACTGAATTTCCCAAATCTTAATCTCATTCTTACGAGGTCCATCTATGGCCCGTAGAACACAACTAGTAGTAAAAATGAGAGCTTCCTTTTCCAAATTTGGCTTTCCACTTTTTGGGGTTTCACAATATCTCCCCCTTGGGAACATTCGTCCTCGAATGGGACTCAAGCTTGCATGAATAGGGTAGGAAAGAAACTAAAAACCCAACATGAATGCGAATTCCATCGAAATGCACATAAACATGGAGAATCATTCCTAGCTAAATCATAACATCGAAAATCAAGTTTTCATGAATATGCATGCATATTGAAATATGAGAATGACTAAAATGCATGAATTCGAAAGAATAAACCATGAGAAGCTAATACCTCAAGCTAGAATAGGAACGGAGGCAAATATAAAAGGATACTATGATATCATATTGGGTTCGACCTCCCAAGTAGCACTCTCAACTAATTGGTTCCTCCAAAGAACTTTCATGGAAGCAACTTCTTTATTTCTTAATTTCTAGACTTGCCAATCTAAAATCTCAACCAGAACCTCTTCATAAGAAATATTTTCTTTAACTCCCAAACCTTCCAAAGGCACTATAGACGTCGAATCTCCAACATACTTTTTCAACAAAGAGACACGGAATATCGGATGTGCCGATGCTAAATCATTAGGCAGCTCAAGTTCGTAAGCGACTTTACCAATACTCCTCAAAATCAAATATGGGCCCACATATCAGGGACTAAACTTCCTTTTCTTTCCAATCTCATTACACCCTTCACGGGTGAAATTTTCAAGTACACCCAATCATCAACAATAAATTCAAGTTCTCTTCTTCTAATGTTGACATAAGACTTTATCGACTTTGACCGTTTTCAACCTTTCGCAAATAAGTCTAACTTTTTCCATAGCCTTATGCACCAACTCAAGCCCTATCAAAGCAACCTCACCATCTTCAAACCAACCAATATGAGACCCACACCTCCTACTATAGAGAGCCTCAAACGGTGCCATCCCAATAGTAGAGTGATAGTTATTGTTATACACAAACTCAATAAATGACAAATGATCATCTCAATTACCCTTAGTTAATCACACAAGCTCTTAAAATATCTTTCAAAGTCTGAATGGTACATTCGGCTTGTCCATCAATTTGAGGATGACAAGTCGTTCAAGTTTCACTTGAGTACCAAGACCTTTCTGAAATAACTTCCAAAATTGAGATGTAAACTGAGTTCTCCGGTCGAAGGTAATGGAAAAAGGCCTTCCATGTAACCTTACCATTTCCCGAATATAAATATTGGCATACTCCCGATAAGAATGAAGTCTTAATGTAAAAGAAGTGATGCAATTTAGTCATTCAGTCCACAATAACGCAAATTAAATCAAACTGTCAATAGGTGCAGGGTAAACCCATAATGAAGTCCATATACAAATCTTCCCACTTCCATGTAGGAGTTCTGATGTTTTGATCCAAGCCACCTGGTTTCTGATGCTCAACCTTCACTTATTGACAATTCATACATTTAACCACATATTCAACAATATCCTTCTTCATCTCCTTCCACCAATAGACTTCCCTCAAATAATGGTACATCTTGGTGGCTCTCGGGTAAATAGAGTACTTAGAACTATGAGCTTCTGTCAGAATTTAATTCCTCAACTCATCAACATTTAGAACACATAATCGACTTTGGTATCAAAGGACACCATCTTCCCCTTGGGAGAAAGCCTCAATGCTTTTTTTGGAAACCAAATTCTTTAAATCAACCATTATCGAATCAAGATCTTACTTCATCTTCACATCCAATACAAAATATGATTCGGAACTATTATGAACAACAATGCCACATTATTTTGAATTCACCAAGAGAACACATGACGAGTCCATGATTTGGACTCATTTAGGGCTTTATTTGGATTGAATTAGTGTCCTCAAATGCTAGTTTTGTGCCAATAACTGATGTAAAATCCTTAATTTTCAGGTATATGGATTGAGGAACGAAGCATGGACACTAATGCGCAAAAAGGAACAAGGCAACTGATAGAACAAAGAAAAGAAGGCCTGTTGATCGCCCAATCCATTAGGCGAGTCGCTCAATGGCTATTATCTCGCCTAAAGTTCTGGTGTGCCAAGCATTGAAGGAGAAAATCAAGTCGGTGATAGAAAGGAGCAGTCGACGTGTCGCTAAATGATTCCGTGATGCAATTCTAGAACGCCCAAAGTTACAAAACTTGAGGGGATGAAGGCCAAAGAAAAAAGGTGATGGAACTGACCAAATGACGGATCACGGAGTTGATCAGCGATCCCGACTTACTGTGCCGAATGGCTCTTCACAACATATTTTTGGTGACTATGAATACATTTTTAAACATTATGTTTAGTAAGAAATTTTATTCTAAACATTCATTAGAGTAATTTTGAGTTTGAACTCTGAGTTTTGAGACAACTTTTCTTTGGCTTTGAACAATTGAAGTTCTCCATTTTTGAGAAATCGGAAGTGGGTCTTTGAGATTCTTTAACTTTGATCTTTGTAAAGGTGAAATTAATCTAACCCAGTGGATGGAAACACAATTTGGTAACGATTTCTATATTTTTATGATGTCTAGCTAAAATCCCAATTCTTGGGGTGTGATTATGGGTTGATTTAGCTGGTATTGCTAATTCATAGTTTAAATGCTGTTTAAAAGTGATTTCAATCAGTAATTGTGGTTTAATTTAAAGGTTTGTAGTTGCAAATGCAACTCTACCTTTGTGTTTTTGGCTTACTCAAGAGAGAGGTTTTAAAACCAAGTTTACTGACTTGATGTCTGTGGGTATTGGGTTGTCATGAGTTCAGCTCGAGAGAGTGAATCCTAAACCCTTTTCCATACATTCAACTCGAGAGAGTGAATGGACTAAAGCGTAGGCCGTTCTTAATTGCTGCTTGTTGGTGTTCGAGAGAAACTAACTTGATTCGGGGTAAATTGTTCGAGAAAAAGTTTATTGCCACTTAAGTCTAGCTTATTCACTGATTCACAGCTATTTACTGTTAGTTGCAATTACCCATTTGTCTACCTTAGCCTATAATTCAATCACATCCCAAGAACATGTCTCATTACTTGTTAATTCGTGTTATTTGCTACTATTGTAGTTGATAATTACAATAAAAAAAACCCTGTTATTTGACACTTGTGTCAGCCCTTAATTTGAATTATATTTGTATTTGTAAATATTTATTCCTATGACTGATTTGAGCATATTCACACTTTGCTTCTTAATCACATACCACTCCCTGTGGGATTTGACCGCAACTCATTTAGTTGCGTTATATTACCGACTAACGATTGTCGGCACTTAGTATTGGATGAAGTGTGATGATATGTGAATTCAAAATGGCGTCCCTGCCTGGGTGTGGTGTCGGTTGAGAATCTTTAGCTAAGTTGAATTTCGTTCTTGTTAGTCATAGTTGAACTTACTTAATTTTAGTTTTATTTTGCTTGTTTGTGTTTTGAAACAGGAAGTATGAGTGTGAACGGAAGCAATGGTAGCCAAATAGGCCATCAAGATGACACCGGAAACCTCAAAGATGTCAATGAGCCTATTGCTAATGACCCCCATCTTATGGGTGGAATTGGTGCCATTCGCTTGCCTCCGGCTGAGGGAAACGCGGTGTTCCATATCACAAGTACTATGTTGCAGCTGTTGCAATTAAAGGGGTTGTTCGGTGGTTTGGCTCATGAGGATCGCCATGAGCATATTAGGAACTTCGTGGATGTTTGCGGACCGTTCTCCTTCTAGAACATATCTCAAGAGTCGGTCCGGTTGACGCTGTTCCCGTTCTCTTTGATGGGAGAAGTATGTAAGTGGCTGGCAGAGTTGCCACATGAATAAGTCACTTCGTGGGAGGAGCTGGTCAATGCATTCCAAGTGCAATTTTCCCTCCTTCGAAGATGATGACTCTTCGGGACAATATTCAGATCTTCAAGCGTTTGGAGGGCGAGCCTATCCATGAAACTTGGCTACGATTCAAGAAGTTGGTGCTCCAATGCCCAACTCGTGGCTTGCCTGACAACGTGTTGCTACGTAATGCACCAACCTTATGTGATAACAGCTCAGCTCTTGGATGGCAAGACCACCATAAATTGGGCTTGGTACACTCGCGAAGATCAGGTCTCCCCTCTCACGTTTAAATTGAACAAGGAACAGATGGAGAAAGACCAAGAGAGGGACCAGAACATGGCCAAGATCATGAAATAACTTGACATTTTGTCCAAAAATGTCATTGGAGCTGGTGCTCGAAGTGTCAATGCCATGGGTGTCGGGTGTGTTAATCTTGATGAGGCCAAGTTTGAGGCTTTGTACAACAAAGAGGTGAATTTCCTAGCCAACCAAGGTGGTGGTTATCGTTCAAACTACCCGAGGCATGGTGGTATCCAAGGTTTGAACAGGGATGACGGCTGGAAGGATCGTGATTGAGAATGGAGGGATCGAAATCCTAATTGGAAAGATGGGGAGAGGGATAGGTATGTGCCTCCTCACGAGCATCAGAAACCAAAAGATTTGGAAGGTGGTTGGTTAGAGGATATGCTTTCTTGTATCATCAACAAAGTTGAGGGGTTGGACAAGATTTTGAAAGAAATGAAAGATGATATGTCGACCCTCGGCCAGACAGTTACCTCCCATTCAGTATGGATCAAACAGTTGGAGACCCAAATGGGTCATATCTCATCTTATTTAAACCCGTGAATACAATGGGGGTTGCCTAGTGATACTATCGTCAACCCCAAGAATGAGGTTTGAGTGTGGACTTGCGTTGTGCCGCGACGTAAACTAAGGCGCTGCTTGGGAGGCAACCTAAGTTTTTTTTTTTTTTTTTTGAATTAAAATAATGGTATGTTGATTATGCAGGTCAAAGTGTGGAAGGTGTTTGAAAAGTGCAGGTTGGCGAGCTAAAATTCCACTCAATAACCCGCCGAAGAGGTCGGTGAGCCCGACTTGGACCACCGTTGGACTCAAGACATTTTAAATTGGAGTCTGTAAAACTCGGCGAGCCCAGGAGCTTATTGGTGATTCGCCGACCATGTCGACGATGACGACTTAATCCACTGTTTGGACCGCCACATTAACTGGAGGTCCAGTAAGACTCGGTGAGGTAAGTATCCACTCGACGCATCGCCAAGTGGGTTGGCGAGCAAGTCTAATGTTGCCGAATGGGTGAGAAATAGACAGTTTTTAAAGGCCAAAGGATAAATGACATATTTTGCCCAATGATAGAGCGGTTGACATCATTCTTAAGGGGAAAAGTCATCAAATGGCTAAATTTGGCCAAACAGGGAGAAGTCTGAGTATCCCGGGGGAATGGGTGTAATGGGTCTTAGTTTAATTGTAATAGTGCAAGCTTTGATTTTGTTTTCGGGGGCTGCAGGGTTGTATTTGGGAAGTTGGGTTGAAAGTAGGCATGTTGGGTCGTTTAGTGAGCTGGGTCGAGCTCGCCGAACCACTCGGCGGTTCGCCAAAGTTCCCCTTATCTCCTTTAATTTCATGCTAAATTGTGAGTTAGGTTCTGTTACTTTCAGGGAGAAGTCTGAGTTCGCCGAGTGCACTCACTGACTCGCCGAAGGTCTTCCTTCATCACCCTTTTCTGTGCCCCTAATACCTAAAATACACTGTACTTTTGGTGGGTATTCCTTGCTCACCGAATGCTGTCGGCGACTTACCTAAAGGTCTTTCCTATCACTGACATGCTAGTTGTCTAAGAAATTTTTGAGCCAATCCTATCGGCGGGCCCGATCTGGCTCGCGAAAGTGATTCGGTGACTCGCCGACCCGTTCGGTGAGTCTATCTGCAGCTACTTTTCTGTGCTTTTGCTTGAATTGTTTCTTAGTCTTTTTGATGTTTTTGCAGACATGGCTAGACCAAACGTTGCTCGTAGGGACATGCCGCCTTGCAAGAAGGCCAAATGGATAAAAATAAATGAGGATGCAGCTGCATTGTTTGTGTTTGAATGTGGTTCTCTTGCAAATTTGAGTATCGGTCTTGATCAATACCGATGACTTAAATAGTGCTCATAATCGAACATATATGAATGTGCGGCTACAATAAGGCCAAATGAAGTTGCATAGGCAATATGTGAACTTTTTGCATCTCGTTGTGACTAGCCAATTATCAAATTGAGTCTCTTGTGATGAACATTGCACAATAGGGAAAGTGTGGAGTCTTGTTTGACATTGGTGTAAATGCCTTGTGTGATGAGCTTACCGTGAACCATGTGTGATGACACCTAGAATTTGTCCCGTAGGTCCGGTTAACTAAGTGATGCAATCTCTTGAAATGATCCTCAGAAACTTTGAAGAGTGTGAAAGAATTTGACATTAGACCTCTTTTATGGCCAACTTTGTGAGTCTGTGATCAAAGTGTGTTATCCTTGCTTGAACACCTTTTGAGCCTTAGCCTTTTTCTTGGAAGAAACTTGATGAAATTGTGACCTTTCTTTATCCCATCACCCTTAATCCTCATGATTTGTGGTTTGTTTGAATAGCCAACTTAGGCAGGGGTTGGTGAAAAGAGAAGGTAAATCAAGAACTACAAAGAAGTCTCCTTTGACCCATGTTTTTGAGAAAGATGGAACCCCTCCATAGAAAAAAAAAGGAGAGAAAAAGAAGAAAAGAATGAAAAATAAAAAGAATGAAAAAGTTGTGAAATAAAGTTGTGAAAGTGCAAAGAAAATGTGGTGTCCAACAGTCCATGAAAAGTGAATAATGGGGTGACTTTTGATCATGAGTGAAAAATGATGAAGAAAAGGGAAGAAATAATTGTTCATACCACATTTCATGAGGATTACGGCCATTAAGCCAACAGACCATACCTTTGCACTCAGTCCTGTTACAAGCCTTGAAAAGACCTTTTTGATCTTGAGTGAGCTGAAACAATTGTTGATTGGAAAATAAGGGCAAACCTATGGGTAAAATCATGTGTTGTGTTCATCTTTGTGAGTGAGTGTTGATTGTGATTTCGGAGCTATTAATTTTTGTACCATTGTGTGTGAATATGGAATTATTCTTTGAGTGAGGGAATTTGAGTACCTTTATTGAGCTTGAACTTGCATTTGAAGCAAGTATTGTGAACTTGAGAATGTTTGATAATGGTGAGTCACAACTTTAATCTTTGAGTGCACAATTGATTCTTGCATGAGTAAGTTGAGTCTTTTTGTGTGCATTCATGATTGAGTCCTGTGTAGCACTGTTTGAGACATTCTTTTGGAACTGCTGAACTTGAGTTTTACTTGAAGATAAACAAAAGTTTAAGTTGGGGGTGTTGATGAGTGATGTTTGCGTAATCAACGACACGTCTTACAGTTTGGGTGTCTACAATCGTGCAATAGTATAATTACCTAACGGAGGGTTGGGATCGTCCCAAGGGAGTGGTTTTGAGAATTTATAGAAAAATAAAATCATAGCTAAAGAAGTTAACGAGTAAAAATATAGTAAGTTAAGGGGGTGACACGAAAGTGTCAAATATCATATTGGGGGTTTTAACACAAGTAAGCAAAAATTTGCAAGATTAACAAGAAAATCTAACAATGAGAGGAGGATTCTTGGGATGTGACCGGAATATGGGTTAATCTAAAGTATTGGGTACATGCTTTCGATAGAAAATTTATAGAGTAATAGTGACTAGGCTAAGCTTTATGTGGAAATAAGTTCTCTCGAGCAACTTACCCCGTTTCAAATGGGTTCCTCTCGGATACCCACTTGCCACCTGAAGACCAGCCTATGCCTTACTCCACTCACTCTCTTGAGCTGAGTGTTAGGATATGGGACTAGGGCTCCCCCTCTCGGGCTGAGCCTCATGTCGACCCACTCCTTAGGCCATCAATCTAGCGGTCTTTGTTTCACGACTTCTCTCTCGAGCAAGCCGAAAACACATGAGTGAACTTGTATTTGCAACTGTAAATCCATTAGATTCAACCACAACTACTAGATGAAATCACCTTTAAACTACATTTAAACTATTAGCAAGTAAGACCCAACAATTATCTTAACTCATATTCGCTAAATCACACCCCAAGAATTGGGGTTTTTAGCCACACATCAAGAGATAGAAATTTATACCTAAATGAGCTTGCATTCAAATGGGTATGAAGATATAAGTCTTGTTACAGGCCAAGAATGAAGAATCCAAAAGACCCAAGTCCAAATCCTTGGAGATGAAACTCTTTTCTTCTTTAGGTTTCAAAACCATCTCAAACTTAGATGAAAAAATATCAAAAAGTACTATTCTACATGAAAATAATAATAATTGTTCCACACTAAAAATCTCATACTAAGCTTAAACTCTCAACGAGTATTTATAGTTTTCAGAAATCTGCACTGCATCGAATCATTTTGCGACATTATTTGGAATTGCCGATCAACTCAGTGATTCACCCGTTGGGCGACATAGTATTGCCTCGCGAAACATCTCGGTGATGCACCGACTGCTCCTTTTTTCTGCTGACTTTATCCTTTCCTTCAGGGCTCAACAGACTGTAACAAAAGGTGAAGTGAGACCCTTCGGTGACTTGCCAAGTGGACTCGGCGATCCTCATTCCTTCATTTTCTTCGTTCTTTTCATCCTTTTTGTTACTTTTTGCGAAGTAGTGTCCATGCTTTCCTTCAAACTTCAAATACCTAAAACTTACGTGTTTTCATCAGATATTGAGATAAAATAAGCATTTGAGGACACAATTTCTATTAAAATAAAGCCCTAAATGAGTCCAATTTGTGGACTCATCAACACCCGCAGCATAAACTTTTGCGTGTCCTCAAGAAAACTCAAGTTAAGTTGTTCAAAAAGGGTGTCTTGAACAGTGCTACACAAGACTCAATCATGAATGCACAGAACAAGGCTCAATTTACTTATGCAAAAATCAAATGTGCACTTAAAGATTCTAGTTGTGACTCACCAATTTCAAAGAACCTCATGCTCACAATACTTTCTTCAAATGCAAGTTCAAGCTCAACGAAAGTGTTCAAATGCCCTCACAAAAAGAATGATTCCATAATCATACAGTGGTTCACAGTTTAAAGCTTTGGAATCATATGCAATGCTCACTCTCACAAGGAAGAACACAATGAATGCTTTCACCTATAGGTTTGCCCGTATTTTCCGATCAACATTTGTTTCTTCTCACTCAAGATAAAAAAGGTCTTTTCGAGGCTTGTAATGGAGCTGAGTGCAAAGGTATGGTTATTTAGGCTCAGTGACTTTCATCCTCATGAAATGTTGTGTTCACAATACTTCCTTTCCCTTTCCTTCATCATTCTCTTTAGTGCTCTTAAGTCATCCTATTATTAACTTTTCATGGATTGTTTGGGAACCCCATTTCTTTTGTACTTTTATTCCACAACTTTCTTTTTCATTCTTTTTCTTTTTCTTTCTTCTTTTGTTTTTTATATGGAGGGGGTTCCATTTTCTTTAAAATCTTAGGTAGGAGGAGACTTTCCTTGCACTTCTTGACTTCCCCTTTTCTTTTTACCACACCCCCAACTTAGGCTTTTGGCCTAAGTTGGCTATTCATACTAGCCTCAACTTCATGAGGAGTATAGGTAGTGGATAAAGAAAGGTTATGGTTTCATCAAGTTTCTTCGAAAGAAAGGTAAAGCTCAAGGGGTGTTCAAAAGAAAATAACACGCCCACAGGGAAGGTCACAAAAGAGGTATATGTCAAATTGGCTTACACTCTTAGAAGTTGCCTAAGATCATATAAAGAGATAGCATCACTTAATTGATCGGACCAACAGGGCAAATTCTAGGATCTATTATGCATGGTTCAAAGTAAGCTCATCACACAAGGCATTGACACTAAAGTCAAACAAGACTCTATACTTTCGCTAGTGTGCAACGGTCATCACAAGAGACTCAATTTGATAAATGGCTAATCACAACGAGATGCAAAGAGTTCACATATTGTCTATGCAACTTCATTTGGCCTCATTGTAGCTGTACATTCATGTTCATTCGATTGAGAGCACTATTCAAGTCATCGGTATTGATCAGAATCGAGACTTAAATTTTGCAAAAGAACAACCACATTCACACACAAGAGGTGGCAAGAATTTCATTTTTGTAATTTAAACAAAAGGAGCCATAACCTCAAACATCCACAGAAAGCAGTGTAAACACAATTTATAAACAGAACAACCCAATTACAAACACAAAACACAACTTTCAACACAAAAGGTGTGGGTCTCACCCCACCACAATTAAAAAGCGTTTGTCCTCAAATGCAAATAAAAGTGTCTAAAAGTATAAATAAATAAGACAGAGAGAGAAGTAAAAATAAGTCCTGTCTATGCAGTCTCTTTATCTGTCGGGGTCTGAATATGGGCATCAGTGCCTGGTGAATCTATATGGTCACGGGTCTCAGTACCCGGAGTAGCCTCAAACGAACTAACAATGCCAGATCCACTAGGAGCTGCTGTGGACATCTCATCCGGCACTATCTGAGTTGCCGACTGCACAACCATCTCCACAAAATTCAGCAAGTCTCTGAATATGATGTCCTCTTGGCTCTCGCTCACTACCTCATCGCGCATTGCTGCCTGTTCTTTGCCGGTCTCTGTCTCTGACTCTACATGCCCTACATCCTCCCTTTGCACATCTCCGGTAGTAGTCAAAGGAATCCCCGAGGTCTCAAGAGCATCCTTGTCATCTGCTCCCTGTATCAGTGAAGTCGGTAGCCTTCAAATAGGCTACGTCCTTCTTGAACTCTGCTATTTTGGATTTTAATACTGAAACCTCGGGTGTCTCCCCCTGTCTGTTCTATCAAGCAGTGAATCTGGCAGTCAAATAATCAACAGTGGTCCTAAGGGGGTTCAGTGCAGTCAAAATGACACTGTCAATCATCCCTAGGATGGATCTCTCCAATCGCGTTGCCCTCACATCCGTTGAATAGGCCAACTGCCCCATCTTTAGGATCATGGCATTAGTGATCCTGGTAGGCTGGGAAGAAGAGGAGGCACGTGGAGTCTGTGAAGGAGAAGAAGGAGTGGGTATACCTGAGGGTTCCGAAACTGGAGTAGACGAAGGTGCCTCTGCTGGTAATGAGTCAACATCGACCTTTGGAGAAGTATCTACTAGAGCTGCTCTTCTCCTATCAACCTTCTCTTGTGTGAACTCGGCCTCTATACACCGAATATCGGTGGAGGAAGACAGGGTGACCTCTATATCGCAAGCAGGATCCCGGGGTACTGTGGCACACCGGCATAACTCAGTGATCAGAACAGGAAATGGCAGAGATGTCTGTGTCTATTTGGCTCTCATAGCCATCTCCTGTGAAACCATCAGTCCCAAGTCGATCCGCCTCCTAGCCATGATAGAACCGAGGCAAGCCGCCTTAGGATGACGCAAAATGGAATCATTTTGGGATGGCATGATAGTGCTGCTGATGAAACTAAACCAGTACCGGGAGGCAATGTTCATGTCCCTCTTCTCAATCAGAGCTCCTGCCTCCATCTACCTCGGGGTGGTGTTAGAGATCATCGGAGCTAACCAACCCTTCAGACCATCCAAGGATGGAACAATAGGCAATCCCTGGTAGGGCAGTACCAAGTGAAACGATCGACCCAATATAACCTTAATATGATCGCTGTGACACTCCACCTCCCTGCCTCTAACCATAAACGACTTCACCGGACGGAACTCACTAGCCTTCTTCTTATTCTTTGGGACCAACTCTTTATAGGCTAAGTAGAATTCCATGACCCAAGGAGTAATGTAAGGGCCTCGTGACCTAGTGAACTGCTCCAACTAATGATACCTGAGTGTGTCAAGCACCTCAGTGTTCTTACCTTCTAAACACTCCATAGAAAGTAAATTTTCATCTAGAATGGTTCGTAAACCATCGCCTTTTAATTTGTTCAACAATCTAGGTGGAGGTGGAGCTACGGGGAGTGTAGGGGCTACTGGAGGTGATGCTAGGGCTGGCACTAATTCAGTAGTTGGAGGAGTGGCAGCTGAAGGAGTTCTAGTAGACATGGGCTGAGTTCTAGCCTTGAGTTCATTCCTTTGATTCATCAAAGGTTGCTCATCCTCTGGTTCAGAAAAATTTGGTTCAACATTTGTACCCTTCCTAGCTATGTGCTTTTTTCGTTTGCCTTTATCTCCCGATTGGAGGTCATCCTTTTTTCTCTTTGGAGGATTTGATCTGTCTTCATTGATTGCAATGCCTTTAGTCTTTTTCTGTGGTTGCTTAGTTAAATTGGTGCACACCATATTTGTAAAAGATCGAGAAAATATAAGAAAATCACTTAAACTCAGGTATGGTGACTCTCTCAGCAGATAGACTGACCGATCAAGTCGGCATGTCGCTGAACCACTTCGGCGAACTAAATAGGGCTCACCAATGGGTTGGATAAACAATTAAGGCAAGTTGGCGAAAAGAGAGTCCTTTCGGCGAGCAAGGGTTTGGCCGCCGAAAGTTACAGTGTATAAGGGTCTCAGGGGTAGCATACAAAAAGCGATCAAGAATACTTTCGGCGAGTCACCGAGTGTGTTCGGCGACCAATGGCTTCTCACTGAAAGTGACAGTTTCATCCAATTTGACATGATACTAAAGGCGAGATGGAGAGATTGGGTGAACTGCCGAACGATTCGGCAAGCTCGACCCAGCTTGCCAAATAGCCCAACGTGCCCATTTTCAATCAATCTTCTTGAATTCAATCCCGCAAACCCCGGAAGCAAAATCAAAGCATGCACTAATGAAATTCGGACAAGACCATACTACCCATTACTCTGCGATACTCAGATTTCTCCTGGTTTTACCAATTTTAGCTATTTGCCGATATTTGCTCTTAAGAATGCAGTTACCCGTTCTATCATTAAGCAACTTCCATCATTTAGCACATGCACGAGCTATTACGACTTCACCCAAACAATCAAAACAACAAGCAAGCACAACCCAATGAGATTTCATTCAATTACTATCACAACAGATACGGGAATTTGACAATCAAAACACTACATGCAAGATTTTCTAATTGAAATAGGCATGTAAACATTCTAATCATAGCAGAGAGGCCTGGCACACATCAATAAGAGACAATTATTGCAAATGAGTACAAAACTTTCAAATGTAAATGTGGGAAAGGAAACCAACCTTCAATGTTGATTAAATTCGATTTGAAAAGCTAGGCGGCAAAGTATTCCAATTTCGAGCACAAGTCCCAAACTAAAATACTAGAGTAATGCTGAATTGAAGAAGGTACTACCTTAGTGTGAGTTTAGGAGATTTGTGAGCGAGGGAAAGTGAAGAAGTTGAAGTTTTGAATCTTTTGGCCATTATAAACCGTCCAGTTCACGCTCATTTGGCGACGTTAGTTGCAATCGTGAATCCACTTGGCGAATCGCCGAGTGGTCCATTGTCCCACCGATTGTAAGAGATTTGTCAATTTCTTGGGATCAAGATGGCGGTCTAAGACGAGATCGCTGACCTGGTCGGCGATCCGCCAAACTGCTTCTCAAGGTCGCCAACTTTTACAAGCACTAATTTAAACTTGAGTTGAGCCAAACAGCAGGTCAGGTCGGGCACGCTGACCTGTTCGGCGGTCCGCCGACTGATCATTTTCTCGCCAATCTGTATTCTTCGCCACTTTCCTCATTCAAACCTACACCACTAACACACCATTATTTATAAAAGCAAATTTAAGCATTTAAGACCTTGGGTTGCCTCCCAAAAGGCGCCTTATTTAACGTCGTGGCTCGACGCAAGTCCTTACTCACTCCCCATTAGTTGGGTTGGCCCTAGTATTACTAGGTAACCCCAATAGTTCGTTTGAGTGAAGAGGAGGCACCGCAAATCCAGGAGTGTCCTGATCAGCTGGATCGATCTAGAATGTGAGCCAACCATTTGATTCAACACTTCAATACTCTCCCTCATCTCTTCCAACATTTGATCTTGTTCGGTGATCTTTTGGAAAATGATTTGGAGTGTGTCCTCGACATGGTTGTTCTCCCTGCATGTAGACTGCTTCCTCTCGTGAGAAGGTATGTACCTCCCTTGACTCTTGCACTGGTTTTGCACCTCTTTAATTTTGGTGGCCAACTCATGTATCTGAGTTACCAGTGTGGGTAATATGAAGTCCCTCTCGACTTCTTACTTCATCTTAGCCGAGTTGCCACCGTTTCCCTCAGCCATGCACAGGAAACCTACCTACACCAAAAAAATTAAAGAAAAGCAAAACTAAAAATAAGGTTAGTAAACTACGATTATTGAAAGCAGAATTTGACTTAAACCAAGAACTTTCACGTAATACTACTCCCCGACAGTGGCACCATTTTGATGTTTGCGTAATCAACAACATGTCTTACAGTTTGGGTGTCTACGATCATGCAATAGTATAATAATCCAACCAAGGGTTGGGATCGTCCCAAATGAGTGGTTTTGAGAATTTATAGAAAAATTAAATTTCGTTCCAACTAGTCGTAGCTAAAGAAGTTAACGAGTAAAAACATAATAAATTAAGGGGTTGACACGAAAGTGTCAAATACCAAATTAGGGATTTTAACACAAGTAAGCAAAAATTTGCAAGATTAACAAGAAAATATAACAATGAGAGGGGGATTATTGAGATGTGACCGGAATACGGGTTAATCTAAAGTATTGCGAACATGCTTTTGATAGAAAATTTATAGAGTAATAGTGACTATGCTAAGCTTTATGTGGAAATGAGTTTTCTCTCGAGCAACATACCCCGTTTCAAATGGGTTCCACTCGAACACCCACTTGCCACATGAAGACCAACCTATGCCTTATGCCACTCACTCTCTCGAGTTGAGTGTTCGAATATGGGACTAGGGCTCACCCTCTCGGGTTGAGCCTCATGTTGACCCACTCCTTAGGCCATCAATCTACTGGTCTTGGTTTCACGACTTCTCTCTCGAGCAAGCCGAAAACATATGAGTGAACTTGTATTTGCAACTACAAATCCATTAGATTCAACCACAACTACTAGATGAAATCACCATTAAACTACATTTAAACTATTAGCAAGCAAGACCCAAGAATTATCTTAACCTATATTCGCTAAATCACACCCCAAGAATTGGGGTTTTTAGCCACACATCAAGAGATAGAAATTTATACCTAAAAGAGCTTGCATTAAAATGGGTATGAAGATATAAGTGTTGTTACAGGCCAAGAATGAAGAATCTGAAACACCCAAGTCCAAATCCTTGGAGATGAAACCCTTTTATTCTTCAAGTTTCAAAACCCTCTCAAACTTAGAGCAAAAATATCAAAAAGTACTATTCTATATGAAAATTATAATAATTGTTCCACAATAAAAATCTCATACTAAGCTAAAACTCTCAACGAGTATTTATAGTTTTCAAAAAATTTGTGTTGCAGCGGATCATTCAGCCACATTAGTTGGAATCACCGATCAACTCGACGATTCGCTCCTTGATGTAGTTCATCACCATCTTGCACCATCCTTTAGCATCGTCCTGCTTTGGGTCATTGGGCGACATAGTACTGCCTCGCGAAACATCTCGGCGATGCGCCGACTGCTCCCTTTTTCTGCCGACTTAATCCTTTCCTTCAGGGCTCAACACACTGGAACAAAAGGTGAAGTGAGACCCTTCGGCTACTCGCCAAGTGGACTTGGTGATCCTCAAGCCTTCATTTTTTTTGATCTTTTCAGCCTTCTTATTCTCTTTTGTGAAGTAGTGTCCATGCTTTTCTTCAAACTTCAAATACCTGAAACTTAAGTGTTTTTATCAGATATTGAGATAAAATAAGCATTTTAGGACACAATTTCTATTAAAATAAAGCCCTAAATGAGTCCATGAGTCCAAGATTTGGACTCATTTAGGGCTTTATTTGGATTGAATTAGTGTCCTAAAATGCTTGTTTTGTGCCAATAACTGATGTAAAATCCTTAATTTTCAGGTATATGGATTGAGGAACGAAGCATGGATACTAATGCACAAAAAAGAACAAGGCATCTGAAAGACTGAAGTAAAGAAGGCCTGTTGATCGCGTAATCCATTGGGTGAGTGGCCGAATGGCAATTATCTCGCCTAAAGTTCCAGTGTGCCAAGCCCTGAAGGAGAAAATCAAGTCGGCAATTAAAAGGAGCAGTCGGCGTGTCGCCGAATGGTTCTGCGATGCAGTGTTGGATCGCCCAAAGTTACAAAACTTGAGGATGCTGAAGGCCAAAGCAAAAAGGTGACGGAACTGGCCAAAGGACGGATCGCCGAGTTGATTGGTGATCCCGACTTACTGTGACAAATGGCTCTTCACAACATATTTTGGGCGACTATAAATAATTTTTCCACATTATGTTTAGTAAGAAATTTTATTCTGAACATTCATTAGAGTAATTTTTGAGTTTGAACTCTGAGTTTTGAGACAACTTTTCCTTAGCTTTGAAGATTTGAAGTTCTCCATTTATGAGAAATTGGAATTGGGTCTTTGAGATTCTTCAACTTGGACCTTTGTAAAGACGAAATTAATCTTACCCAGTTGATGGAAACACAATTTGGTAATGATTTCTATCTTTTTATGATGTCTAGTTAAAACCCCAATTATTGAGGTGTGATTATGTGATTCTAGGTTGATTTAGCTTATGGGTATTGCTAATTGATAGTTTAAATGTTGTTTAAAAGTAATTTCAATTAGTAATTCTGGTATAATTTAAATTTTTGTAGTTGCAAATGTAACTCTACCTTCGTGTTTTTGGCTTGCTCGAGAGAGAGGTTTTAAAACCAAGATTACTGAATTAATTGTCTGTGGGTATTGGGTTGTCATTGGTTCATCTCGAGAGAGTGAATCCTAAACCCTTTTCGACACATTCATCTCGAGAGAGTGAATGGACTAAAGCGTAGGCTGTTCTTAATTCCTGCTTATTGGTGTTCTAGAGAAACAAACTTGATTCGGGGTAAAATGTTCTAGAGAAAGTTTATCCCCACTAAAGTCTTGCTTATTCACTGATTCATAGCTATTTACTATTAGTTGCAATTGCCTATTTGTCTACCTTACCCTATAATCCAATCATATCCCAACAACCCCTCTCATTACTTGTTAATTTGTGTTATTTGCTGCTATTGTAGTTGATAATTAGAAATAAAACCCCCATGTTATTTGACACTTGTGTCACCCTTTAATTTGAATTATGTTTATATTTGTAAATATTTATTCCTATGATTGATTTGAGCATATTCACACTTTGCTATTGATTCTTAATCACGTACCACTCCCTGTGAGATTCGACTCCAACTCATTTAGTTGGGTTATATTACTGACTAACGATCGTTGGCACTTAGTATTGGATGAAGTGTCCTGATACGTGAAATCAAAATGGCGCCCCTGCCGGGGAGTGGTGTCGGTTGAGAATATTTAGCTAAGTTGACTTTCGTTCTTGTTAGTCATAGTTGAACTTACTTAATTTTAGTTTTGTTTTGCTTGTTTGTGTTTTTAAATAGGAAGTATGAGTGTGAACGGAAGCAATGGTAGCCAAATAGGCCATCAAGATGACATCAGAAACCTCAATGATGTCAACGAGCCTAATGCTAATGAATCCCATCTTATGGGTGGAATTGGTGCCATTCGCTTGCCTCCTGCCGAGGGGAATGCGGTGTTCCAAATCACAAGTACTATGTTACAACTCTTGCAATTTATAGGGATGTTCGGTTGTTTGGCTCATGAGGATCCCCATGACCATATTAGAAACTTCGTGGAGGTTTGCAGACCGTTCTCCTTGAAGAACATATCCCAAGAGTCGGTCCGATTGAGGTTGTTCCCATTCTCTTTGATGGGAGAAGCATGTAAGTGGCTGGCTGAGTTGCCACGTGAATCAATCACTTCGTGGGAGGAGTTGGTCACTGCATTTCAAGTGCAATTTTTCCCTTTGTCGAAGATGATGACACTTCGGGAGGGCGAGCCTATCCATGAAACTTGGCTACGATTCATGAAGTTGGTGCTCCAATGCCTAACTCTTGGCTTGCCTGACAACGTGTTGCTACAATATTTTTTACCAAAGTCTAGAATTGGTAAACAAGGGCATTGCTGATCAACTTTCTCCGGGAGGTTTAATGCACCAAGCTTATGTGATAGCAGCTTGGCTCTTGGATGGCATGACCACGATAAATCGGGCTTTGTACACCTGCGAAGATCAGGTCTCCCCTTTCACATTTAAATTGACCAAGGAATAGATGGAGAAAGACGAAGAGAGGGACCAGAACATGGCCAAGATCATGACATACCTTGACATTTGTCCAAAATGTCATAGGAGCTGGTGCTTGAAGTGTCAATGTCGTGGTCGTCGGGTGTGTTAATCCTGATGAGGCCAAGTTTGAGGCTTTGTACAAGTAAGAGGTGAATTTCCTAGCCAACCAAGGTGCTGGTTATTGTTCAAACTACCCGAGGAAGGGTGGTAACCAATGTTTGTACAGGGATGAAGGTTGGAAGGATTGTGATCAAGAATAGAGGGATCAAAATCCCAGTTGGAAGTATAGGGAGAAGGATAGGTATATGCCTCCCCACGAGCGTCAAAAACCAAAGGATTTAGAAGGTGGTCGGTTGGAGGATATGCTTTCTCATATCCTCAACAAAGTTGACCGGTCGGATAGGATTTTGAAAGAAATGAAAGATGATGTGTCGACCCTCAGCCAGACGGTTACCTCTTATTCAGTATCGATCAAACATTTGGAGACCCAAATGGGTCATATCTTGTCTCATTTAAACCCAAGAATACAAGGGGGGTTGCCTAGTGATACTATGGCCAACCCCAAGAATGAGGTTTGAGTGTGGACTTGCGTCGTGCCGCGACATTAACTAAGGCGTTGCTAGGGAGGCAACCAAGTTTTATTTGCTTTGTTTTGAGTTGAATTAATAGTGTGTTGATTGTGCAGGTCAAAGTATGGAAGGTGTTTGAAAAGTGCAGGTTGGCGAGCTAAAAGTCCAGTCGGTAACTCACCTAAGAGGTCGACGAGCCCGATTTGGACCTCCGTTGGACTCAAGACATTTTTAAATTGGAGTCTGTAAAACTTGGCGAGCCCAGGAGCTTATTGGCGATTCGCTGACCATGTCAGCTATTACAACTTAGTCCGCCGTTTGGACCCCCACATTAACTGGAGTTCCTGTAAAACTCGGTGAGGTAAGTACCCACTCAGCTCGTCGCCGAGTAGGTCGGGTTCAGTATCTATATAACTAACTTAAACTAGATGATAAATGCAACCCTTAGAAATCATTTTCCTAGACTTTAGACAATATATAAACTCACCCTTAAGATCATAGTTTCCCCCTTCCCATGACATAATAGGTTCTTTCAGAACCTTGAATGTGACCAATTAGGTCCTATAGTCTATGGAAGCATAATATGCATAGAGCCCACTAATCCCAAGAATAACATCAAAATATAACATATCAAGCTCTACAAGATTAACATGAGTGACTATATGATAAATAAAAATGGGTTAATATGTATTGACTCTCTTAGAAACAATATAATCACCAACCGAAGTAGAGACATGAAAATGATTAGAACGAATTTCGGGACCAGCATCAAATATCATGGCCACATAAGGAGTAACAAATTACAAGGTAGGACCCGAATCAAGTAAAGCATAAACATCAAGATGAAATACTTTCAACATACCGGTCACCACATCTGGAGAACCCTCATGATCCTATCAAGTCTGAAGATCATATAATATAATTTTCTTTGGAGCACCTGAATTGGACTACTAGGATGAACTTGCCTACCATCCCTTCCCTTAGTAGAAAACAATGCATAATCACTCATCTTGTGACCATTCTTTCCACAACCAAAGCAACCATCTATATTGGTCGAACATCTGCCATTATGTGTTTTACCACACCTTGTGCAAGTGGGAATTGAAGATCCATTTCCACCATTTCCTTGAGGATTAGGGTTAGACACCCTATCTTTGTTGAACTTACGATTCAATGTATTGGAAGAACCTTAATCGGAAAAACTTTACCAGAACGTAGAACGACCTTGTCCACCAAACCTAAAATGAGAAAAGTCCCCATCAACGGTCCTTTTCCTCTTGGACTCCCTTGCCCTTTCCTTGTGCTTTTACTCTTCAATTTTTTAGGCATGTATCATCAAATGAGAGATATCCATCTCCTTAATCAACATGACAGTACAACACTCTTTGACAACCAAGTCAGAAGCACCCTACACAAACTTATTCATGCTTGCCCTAGAGTCGGCCACCATAGTTGGGGCATACCTAGACATTTAAGTGAAATTAAAAGCATACTCCTTCACACTCATATTCCCTTGACAAAGATTAATGAACTCAAGCACTTATGATTCTCTTATCTCAAGAGGAAGGAAATGATCAAGAAAAACTTCTATCAATTTCTCCAAATCAATAGGACCCGCATAAACTGACCTCTCACTTTTCCATTGTTCAAAAAAAAGTTGAGAACCACCCTTAAGTTGATAAGCAAACAATTATGCCTTCTCCACTACAGACAATCCCATAAATCCCACCATTTTGTAAACCTCATCAATGAACTCTTAAGGATCCTCATAAACCTTAGAACCATGGAACTCCATGGTATTCATTCTAGTGAAGTCTCTTATCCTTGTCGTTGTCGTACCTATATATGGGTTCACGGGAGCAACAACTTCTCTATTTGCTTTAGTCATCATTTCTTGAGCCAACACTTGGAAATCGAATGTGAATTTGACACGAGTCACTTGCTCGACCAAAGGGTTAACTGGAACTTGAGAAACCTCTGGCTCCACATTTTCACCCGCATTCCTACTCACATAAGCTTTTCCTGGGGTCATATCCTGAAAAGCATCATATAAGATTTAAGAGGAGGATCTTTATAGAGATAGACTCTATGGCACGACTTTAGAATAATAAAAAAGTGAAGTTTCCTAAATTCTTTATAGCCTCTTATTCATAAATCTGGGGAGTTTCACACTCATGAAGAAGACTCTACTCAATGCGGTTTGTAAGACATCCTAGGATCTTTTCTAAAAGGTTGTGCTCTGATGCCATGTTGTCACAACCCAAAGTACACCCTAGAAGTGACATGGTGTATAAGACCCTGAGAGGCCCTACAAAATCCACTTGATATATATACAACACAATAAAATTGACAAAAGTAGGAAATCTCACATGAATAGGAAACTTTGATATAAAAGCGGAAATATAATCATAGTCTTAGTAAGTCATTCTAGTACATTACAAGATGTGGTCGAGATGTAACCATACACCACGTGCAATGTCTGAAAATTAAAACATTTGAAAATGAAGTAAAGGGAAACATGGTGATCGGAACATGAGGACTCACCAAATCTATGAACTTCAAATGAACACCAACTAGCCACAAACGGGAGGACAGGAAGTGTCAAACCCTTCATTATTAAACGATGAAGACACAAGTATGCATTAGTACATGGAATATACTAAGTATGAGGGATATGCATAAAAAGACAAAACATGATCATAAGAGGACATAAAGGAAAACATGAAATGCATGACAAGGTTAAACATAATAAACCTTTTACAAATCATCACAAATCATGAAGATGGTCAATGCATCTTAAAATCTCATTGAAAGATTTATAAAATCGTTAGAGAAACATAGATTAATTTATGGGATATATACAATTAACTCACATAGATCACGTGAGGTATAACATGGAATTTGATGTCTTGCTCCACACCAAAAAGAGATGTCCTTGTTTGCCAAAGAAAATAACTTAAAATTTTTTCTTAGGTGGATCCACTAGCTATGTTACTTAAGACAAATTCTACGGGAGCACGTAGTTAGGGACAAATAGATCACTTCTAGAGACCCAACTTCTACTAACGGGAGAGCCTCTATCTCAATATCTGCTCATTGTTAAGTAAAATCCCAACAGTGTAGTAACATAAATATAATATCATACATGGAAAACAAGAAATAAGCTACTAATGCAAGCTTAAAACATCGTAGAGTATCTCCTTAAACAATGTGTAAGGAAACCTTTCACCAATCATGATTTCTTAATGTGAGAAAACCTTTCACATTTTTATTTATGCTTATCTTAAAACATCCCAGATCATAAAATATTTCTTATTAAATCATGCATAACTTTATGAAAACCTTATTCATAGATTCATAGTTCTTTTATCAATTCATGTCTTTAAGATTTCTTGGTCAATAATCATGATCAATGCACGAGTTCATGTGAAATCAATTGGAAAGAATGTAATTGATTCAAAACAATCATAATAAGATCAAAATCAAGCAATTGAATCAATACAATTAGAACGCATGAATAATTGAATGTAAACCGAATCGATTCTATGAAATTGAACTTGGAGAATTGAGAAATCTTTTGGGCTCAATGGATGAATGAAACCCATTTATGAAACCGTACACACCTTTCTATTCAAAGTCCAAAAGCAATGGTGAAAATGAGACTTGATTTGGAAACCCTAGCTTCTTCTTTCTTGTTCTAGAGAGAGAATTATGTAAGATAAATATAGCTAGGATTTGGGGATTTGTGTGAATGAGAGAGTTGGTACAGTTTTTGTGGTGGAAGGGTAGTTATAGGACTTATAAATAGGGGTAAAATGATATAGTATGAGCATTTAATGCATAGGAAAAGACCCCAATACTCTTAAAAATAATTGCTGGATGGTTCCTATGTTTGGATATATGGTGTATAGGACTTCCTACGGTCCATACTGGTCAACTGTAGAACCATCTTAATAAACCCAAAATTCACCTTAATTTCCACGAGACCTTTATATGAGTCGTCAAATTTTTTACAGTCCATAGACCGCTTCCGTAGTTCTCAAATTTTAGTCCAAAATTTTACCAAATCTAGAATCTTTCTACGGAACCATCCTACAGCTCATCAAACTTTTTACAAATAGTCCTGTTCATCCATAGGTCAAACATCAGAAACTTGAATTTCTCAAATCTCAACCTCATTCCTAAGAGTACAACGTATGATCCATAGAAGCTTTGATGAACCATAGACTTGTCTCGTAGGACATAACTGGTAGTCAACAATAAAACATTCCTTTTCCAAATTTGGCTTTCCACTTTCTGTGGTTTATTAAGTGTGAAAGAGTATGCGTTAAAGTTTACTCCATTATGAAAATATGCTCTGACTATGGTTGCCAATTATAAGGAAAGGATGAGTAAATTTATCTCATATGTGTCTGAGATGGTCTTGGAAGAATGTACGACCTCCATGTTAATCAAGGAGATGTATATCTCTCATTTGCTGATACATGACCAATAAGTCAAAGAGGAAAGCTAAAGGAGAAGGAAAGAGATTCAAAGAGGGAAAGGACCGGTGATGGTGACTTTTCTCATTTAAAGTCCGGTCGACATGGTCGTTCTCAATTCTGGAAAAAGTTCTCTGATCAAGTTTCTTAAAATGTTCCAACTCCAAAGTTTAACAAAGATAGGGTGTTTGACCCTAAGCCTTAAGAAGGCAGTGGTAGTGGATATTCTATTCTCACTGGTCAAAAGTGTGGCAAGAGTTATACAAAAAAGTGCTTCGCCGATACAGATGACTGCTATGGTTGTGGGAAGAGTGGTCAAAAGATGAGAAATTGTCTGTTGCAAGTTAATAAGGGAAAGGATAGAAGGCAAGCTCAGCCTAGTGGTTTTGGTTTGAGTTCTCCTCGTCAAAACATGTTTTTATACTCTTCAGACTCAACAGGATCATGAGGGTTCTCCAGAAGTTGTGACCGGTTTGTTGAAAGTATTTCATCTAGATGTATATGATTTTCTTGATTCGGGTGCTACATTGTCTTTCGTTGCTCCTTATGTGGCTATGATATTTGATATTTCTCCCAATATTTGCTTATAACTATTTTAATCACTACACCTGTTGGTGACTCAATAATGGCTCAATGAGTCTATATAAATTGTCCTAGTTTTGTTTCTCATAGAGTCACTCATCTTAATTAGGTAGAGCTTGATATGTTAGACTTTGACATCATTCTTAAGATGGATTAGCTTCACTATTCTTCCATGGATTGTAAGACCCGTTAGGACATATTCTAGGTTGAAAACGAACCCATCTTAGAATGGAAGGATGGCTCCTATGGGTCAATTCATATCTTTCCTAAAGGCTAGAAAAATTATGTCTAAGGGTTTCATTTATCATCTAGTTTGGGTTAGGTATACAGATTTTGAAACCCCTACTCTTGAGTCAGTTATAATTGAAAGTGACTTTTTAGAAGTATTTCCCATTGATCTTCTCGGTATTCCTCCCTAAAGGGAAATAGACTTCGGTATTGACCTACTCTAGATACGCAACCTATCTATATTCCTCCATACCAAATGTCTCTAGTGAAACTTAAGGAATTAAATGATCAATTGATGGATTTGTACGATAAGGGGTTTATTAGACCAAGTATCTCACCAAGAGGTTCTCTAGTGTTGTTTGTTCAAAAGAAGAATGATTCACTCCGTATGTGTATTGACTATCTTCAATTGATAAAGGTCATAATAAATAATAAGTATCATATTACAATGATTGATGACTTGTTAGATCAACTCATACGTCTAAGTTTCTTCTCCAAGATTGATCGTTTATCAAGGTATCATCTATTGAGAGTAAAGGAAAGTGACACTCCGGAGATGACTTTTTGAACTCGATATGGTCAGTATGAGTTCTTGGTAATGTTGTTTGGTTTGAATAATTCCCCAACAACATTCATAGACTTGATGAATAGGGTCTTCAAATTATATCTTGACATATTTGTAATAGTGTTTATTGATGATATTCTAAGTTACTCACAGAGTGAGGGTGAGCATGTTGAGCATTTAAGGATGATGTTGTAAATTATCCAGGATCGGGAATTGTATATAAGTTTAGTAAGTGTGAGTTTTGGTTGTGGTATGTTGCTTTATTCCTTGACTATATTGTCTCTGATGATGGTATTCAAGTTTATCCTATGGAGACTAAGGCAGTTAAGAATTGGCTTAGACCTTTATTAGCTTTAGATGTATAGAGTTTCTTGGGTTAGAAGGTTTGTGGAAGGATATTCTTCTATTGCTTTGCCTTTGATGATATTGACTCAAAATAAGGTAAAATTACTACGGTCACACACTTCTGAGAAATATTTTCAAGATTTGAAGTATAGAATCACTTCAGTCCCTATATTGACATTACTAGAAGAATCATATGATTTTATGGTATATTGTGATGCTTCTCGGATTGGTTTTGATTGTACTTTGATGCAAAATGAGAAATTCATTACATATTCTTCAAGGAAATTGAAGGTGCACGAAAATAATTATTGGTTTCATGATTTGGAGTTAGCGGCCGTGGTTTTTGCCTTAAAGATATTGAGACATTATCTCTATGGTGTTCACATGGATGTGTTCACCCAAAAGGACTTGAATATTTTCTAAAGAAGATGACTTGAGTTATTGAAAGATTATGAAATGAGTGTCATTTATCATCCGGGTAAAGCATATGTGGTGGTTGATGCTCTGAGTTGACTATCGATGGGTAGTGTTACTCATGTTGAGGATGGTAAGAAAGAGCTAGTTTGTGATGTTAATAGATTGGCCCGATTGGGTGTTCACTTAGTTGATTTCAATAAAGGCTTTGTGATTATTCAGAATGGTTCAAAATCGTCTCTTGTATCGTATGTAAAGGGTAAGCAAGATCTTGATCCAATTATTATTGAATTAAAGCAATCATTTTTTGAAAAAGCCATTCAGGCTCTCTCCGAAGGGGAAGATGATGTTCTTTGTTACCAAGGTCGATTATGTGTTCCAAATGTCGATTAGTTGAGGAATCAAATTTTGGTGGAAGCTCACCATTCTTAGTATTCTATTCACCTAGGATCCACCAAGATGTAATGGGATTTGCATGAAGTATATTGGTGGAACGAGATGAAGAAGGATATCACAGTGTTTGTAGCTAAGTGTCCTAATTGTCAACAAGTGAAAGTTGTGCATCAGAAATTGGGTGGTTTGGCATAAGAAATTAGCATTCCTATTTGGAAGTGGGAAGATTTGAATATGGAATTCATTATGGTTTTACCTCATACTCGTCATCAGTTTGATTAGATTTAGGTTATTATGGACTGGATGATGAAATTGACTCATTTTCTTCCCGTGAAGATTGTAATTTTAGCCGAGGATTATGCTAAGTTTTATATTCAGGAAATGGTAAGGTTTCATGGAGTGCCTTAATCCATTATCTCTGATCGTGGCACTTAATTTACTTCATAATTTCGGAGGTCATTTCAGAAAGGTCTTAGTACTCAAGTGAACGTTAGTACAAATTTTAATCCTCAAACCGATGGTCAGCTGAGCGTACTATTCATAATTTGGAATATATATTGAGAGCTTGTGTGATTAACTTCAAGGGTAGTTGGGATGATTATTTTCCATTGGTTGAGTTTGCTTATAACAATAGTTATCACTCAATTATCCAAATGGCTCGATTTGAGGCTCTTTATGGTAGGAGGTGTCAATCTCCTATCAGTTGGTTTGATGTTATTAAGGTCACTTTTATAGGGCCCAATTTGGTGCATGAGACTATGGCGAACGATCGACTTATTTGTGAAAGGTTGAAAATGGCTCAAAGTCAACAGAAGTCTTATGCCAATGTTAGGAGAAGAGAGCTTGAATTTGAGGTTCATGGGTGAGTCTTTTTAAATTCTCACCTATAAAAGGTGTGATGAGGTTTGGAAAGAAGGGAAACTTAGCCACCGATATGTGGTCCAATATCAGATTCTAAGGCATATTTACAAAGTTGATTATAAATTGGAATTACCTTCTGATTTGGCATTGGTATATTCGATATTCCATGTCTTCTTGTTGAAAAAGTGTGTTGGTGGTCTGACATCTATAGGTCAATTAGAAAATTGGAGTTAATATCTTTCGTATGAAGAGGTTCAGATTGAAAGTTTGGATGGTCAAGTGTGGAAGTTGAGAAATAAAAGGTTGGTTCTGTGAAAGTCCATTGGAGGAATTAATTCATTGAGCTGTTACTTGGTACAACGAAGTCGATATGATGTCCAAGTATCCTCATTTTTTCCCTCCACTCCTATTCTAACTTGAGGTATTGAGTTTCTCGTGGTTCATTTTTTCAGATTCATGTGTTTTAGTCATTCTCTTGTTTCCATAAGCATGCATATTCATGAAAACTTGTTTTAAGTTTATACTTTATATTGAAGTTAATTACTCCTTGATTATATGCATTTTTATATGCTTTGCATTCATATTGGGTTGTTAGATCTCTTTCTCTTTACTCTATTCATGCTAGATTGAGTCCCATTTGAGGACGATGTTCCTAAGGGGGAGATGTTGTAATACCTCAGAAATTGGAAGTCGAATTAGAAAGGGAAAGTTGCAAAAAAATTCTGTTGAAACAGGTCCTATAAGTCGAATTACAAACCGTAGGATGTTTGACAGGCCATAAGAAGGCAATCATATGAACTAATTTGAGTTTTGGAAAATATCAAGTCTAATATGATAGTGTACAGATGAACAAGATGGATCATTGTTTAGTGATGGATCATAAAAAGTGAAATCGTAGAAGTATTTTGGACGTTAAGGACTTTTCAGTACATGTGTTCTATGCATAGGGGTCTGTGAACCGCACTGTGTTTAACGACCCATTGAAGCAGATTGTGGAAATTATTCAGGGTTTATTGTTTCGGTAGTTGGCTCTATGATTGACCAGTATAGTCCGTAGAAACTCGTACGGACCATGGGTCCAACCTAAAAGGTCTTCTGATAGATTTCTATTAAGGGTGATTTGGTCTTTTCCTACCCAATCAACTCCTAAACTATGTCATTTTGACGCTATAACTACCCCTATAACCATTTCCACTTTTCAAACTTAGCCTAATCCCAGTCATTCACTAAAATCCCCAAATTTTCCCCAAGTCTTCTTCTCCAATTTTCTCAAGAGCTCTCAAGGCAAGTTAGGGTTTCAAGATTCAAGGTCTCATCTTCTATCAATAATCTAGGGCTTTGATCATCAAGGTGTGTGAGAATTCACTAATGGATCCCTTTTATCCATTGGGTTCCTAAAGAAACTCAAATCTCCACTTCAATTTCACCCAATTAGCTAGGGTTTCATGCTATTCTTCATGGGTACAATTTATTATGATTCAATTTATATTATTTGAACTTATTATGATTGATTTAACTCAATTATATGTTTCCAATTTATTTCATATGGGCCCATGATTTATACTTATTATGACTGTGAAATTATGAACTTCAATTAATAAATTGATTATGGATTATGCATGTTTTATGAAAATAATGATTTATGACTAAAGAAGCTTTAAAGATAAGCATCAAAGATTTGTGAAAGGTTTTCTCATATTTGAATGGAAATCATGATTTGGATGCTTAGATATGTTAGTATCTTAATGAATGAAGTTATGAAATCATAGTTTTGAAAGGAGCTATTCTAATATGAACTTATGATTGGATTGGTAGTTGTTAATTGTGCTTTTCCAATTATTTTGATATGATTATGATTATATTTTCCGTTGGGATTTACTTAGCAATGATATGACTTTGGGATGGGGGCCTTACTATTAGAAGAGGCTTTCCCCTATCCCAAACTTTGTGCCTCCATAGGGTTGTCTTAAATGACATAGTTAGTGGATCCACCTTAGCAATATGAATGATATAGAGTTCTACCTTGGCAAGCAGACTTTTCTTTTCGATGTGAGAATTACACCAGATTTCATATTATATATCACATGATCTTATTGTTGATTAAGAGTAAATATCCCAAAAATGAAATATGTTTTCTTCAAAGTTTTATCAAATATATTCCTATGGATTTCAAGTATGGATTCACCTTGTTCATGACTTATGATTCCTCTTTAAAGGCACTATTTTCATTTCACTTGGTCATGAATATTATGCTTTAGTTCACCATATTATCATGTTTTACGTCTTCATGTATTTCCCCATACTTAGTGCATTCATCATACTAATGTATATTTATGCCTATATTGTCTCATAATATAGGTATAGGGTCCAACTCTCCACTTCCCAGACGTGGTTAGGTCGAGATTGCTCAGCTATTGATTACTCAGAATGGTGAGTCCATATGGTTTGAGGACAAGGCCTTTGACATTTTATTGCTTTTATTGTCTTTTAGTTTCAGACTTGTACATGGTGTATGAGTTCCTTCCCAACTACTCCCATGATGTTAGAAAGGCTATGTCATATTGTTAAATAAGCTTAAGCTAGTGAATGACTAGTCCAGTAGGTCGAATGCGTTTACTAAATCAATCTTAAGGATCATGTTGGCTTTCGTTCCTTTCATATTTTAAAATAGCTATTAACTTCCTGAACGATAATTGCATTCTCAGCTTCCCTATTTGTTTAGGAAGCTGGCTTGATTAGGACTAATACTTTTTCTAATATAGGCTTGATTTTATTGATGATAATTTTTTTATTATTTAATACATAATGTTGCAAAAACCAATAGGTCTAAAGTTCTTCTTATTTGAGGCATTGGCACATTTAGGGATTAGACTAAGATAGTTTTTGTTCATTTCTGGACAGATAGTGTAACATTTAAACACATTTTGACAGTAATTAACGACAATGCACCCAACAATATGCCAATATTTCTGGTAGAAGAAAGGATGTAGACCATTTGGGCAAAGGGCTTTGTAGGGACTGAAAGACTTAATGGCAATTAGGACTTCAGAATCCTTTAATGGGGCCTTGAGATGGTTGTAGTAGCAAAGAGTAAGAATGTTTGGCATCCTAGTATTATCAGCAACACTAAGTGGGACAACTAGATGGCTAAAAGTGAAAATATTCTTAGAAATAAAAGATAATGTTGTTTCTAATCGTATTTTGGTTGTGTATCCAATTGCCCCCCTTATCATCATCATCATCATCATCTTCTTCTTCTTCGGATAAATGTATGAAAAGCCCTAGTATTCTCATCTCCTACACTAACCCAATTAATTCTTGACTTTATTCTTCCAAAAATTCTCCTATAGTCTTAGAATTTCATTTAATTCTCTACCGAGGTCAATCTCTATGTTATGGAGGAACTCACTGAAAGGATAATTGAAAGAGGATACGATACCTGCAAGTCTTGAATCTTCTCCTTATTATGAAAAATATTTCTAAACACGTGTTTGTTCTAGCGCATAGTTATGTAGCAAAAATCTTTTGTGGCTCTATCTATGCTATGATTGTCCCTCCAATTATTTGAACAATATCCAAAAACTCTAGATCTCGACACCACATCTTCTCAAATTTTAAGGGCTTGGGTGCCTTATTCCCATAATCCTGAAAATTGAATAGTAAGTAAGGGTGAATGGTCTGAATGGGTTGGGGCACATTTGTAATAATAGAGTCAGGATACACGTCGATCTAAGAGTCATTGGCAAAACATCTATCTAACCTTTCAAGTATAAGAACATTTTTGTTTCTATATCTTTTATTGGTCCATTTTGGGGGGGGGGGGGGGGGGGGGGGGGGGGGGGGGGGGGGGGGGGGGGGGGGGGGGGGGGG
>JAJOOR010014121.1:0-34785 GCA_036250505.1 Solanum acaule | reverse complement strand
ATGTCATCTTCTTGAACTTTTGATCGAAAATGATCGTTCAAGGTTCATAAGCTCCAAAACACAAACTCGCACCAAGACCAAACGAACGACCAGGTGACCGAACTGTCAATCCCAGCAAGTCATAAATGACTTGGGGTCGCTATAGGAACGCTCTAAACGACACATAGAAGGCAAGACACAGAAACGACCAAGAGGGTCATTACATACCTAGTCCAAGTTCTAAGAAGGTTTGGTTACTCTGAGAGGATTATTGATATGATAGTAAGACTGCTCAGCAACAACTGGTATTCAGTAATTATAAATGGGCAATCTTATGGGTTTTTTCAATCCTCTAGGGGTTTGAAACAAGGGGATCCATTATCTCCCACTCTATTTATAATTGGGGCAGAAGTATTGGCCAGAAGTCTAAATAACCTATTTGAAGATCCATAATACAGAGGATATGGAATGCCAAAATGGAGTCCCAAAATCAACCACTTATCATATGCAGATGATACTATTTTGTTCTATTCAGGACAACCTTCTTCTGTGAGAAAAATGATGAAGGTACTCAGAAACTATGAAGATGTATCAGGACAGATGATAAATCTGGACAAGAGCTTGGTTTATCTCCATGAGAATGTTCCTATTGGGGTGAGTTATCAGCTTAGGAGGATTACTGGAATTAGATTGGGTTCTTTTCCATTCACTTATCTGGGTTGTCCTATGTTCTATGGGAGGAAAAATAAATCTCACTTTGAAGTGCTCATAAAGAAGGTAGCCAAAAGGATGCATTCTTGGCAAAACAGATTACTATCATTTGGAGGGAGATACATATTGATAGCACATGTCTTGCAATCCATGCCAATATATATGCTATCAGCTATGAATCCTCCAAAGAGTGTCCTAGTTCAATTGCACAAACTTTTTGCCAAGTTCTTTTGGGGTAACTACACTGGTGCTAGTAATAAACACTGGGTCTCTTGGGAGAACATGTGTTACCCTAAGAAAGAAGGAGGTTTAGGTTTCAGAGCTCTTGATGATATGTCTAATGCTTTTTTTGCCAAATTATGGTGGAACTTCAGGACATGTACTTCATTATGGAGCACATATATGTGGAATAAATACTGCAAGAAAGTTCATCCAACCCTGGGAAGAGGTGTTGGGGGATCTCATGTTTGGAGAAAAATGACATCAGTAAGAGAGGAGGTGGAACATAATATTTGGTGGCAAGTAAGAGGAGGTAATTCAAGCTTCTGGTTTGACAACTGGACAAAACAGGGTGCACTGTACTTTATAGAAGGGGATAATGCAAAGGAGGAGGAGCTGGAGGTAAAAACTTTCATCACTGAAGGGAAGTGGGATGAGACAAAATTGCTAACAAGGCTTTCACAGGAGATAACAGAATACATAATAGAAAGCATCAAGCCCCCAGCTGGTGAAGGAAATGACAAACCTTGGTGGATGGGGAATACTCAGGGAACTTTCACTGTCAAGTCTGCTTGGCAGCAAATGAGAAAGAAGAAAGAAGAAAGAAGAGATTATGATCTGTTGTGGAACAAAGGAGTGCCTTTTAAAGTGAATTTTTTCTTATGGAAGGTATGGAAAAGGAGGATATCTACTGATGACAATCTAAGGAGAATGAGAATCCCAATTGTATCAAGATGCTGGTGTTGTGATACTAAAGTGGAGGAAACTTTGACACATCTTTTCCTAACAGCCCCCATAGCTACCAGGCTATGGAGGCAGTTTGCTATTTTTGCAGGTATAAACATAGATGGGATGAATCTGCAACAACTCATAATCACTTGGTGGAACCATGATGCCCCAACAAAGCTACAAGTGATATTTAGAGTTATGCCAGCATTAATAATGTGGACACTATGGAAAAGAAGAAATACTATAAAGCATGAAGGTAACACCACATTCACAGAAATGGTGTCACAAGTACATGAATTGATCAGAAAGGTAATAAAGTTACTATACCCCTGGATAAGATTGGATAGAAGAGAATGGCCGGATTTCATTGCTAAAATAAAGGAGTACATGCCAAAATTATATGTTCAGAGTGTTGTATGGAAATCACCAGTGGCTCAGAAACTGAAATGTAACACTGATGGAGCTAGTAGGGGCAATCCAGGAATGAGCTCTTTTGGTTTCTGTATACGAAATGACAGGGGAGACATAAGATATGCTAGAGCAAAAGGGATAGGCATTACAACTAATACAGAGGCAGAGGTTCTTGCAATACATGAGGCATTATAATATAGCTATTGTAATGATCTGAGGGGAATAACAATAGAAACAAATTCTTTAAGTTTGAAAAAGATGATACTAAATCAGTGGAAGGTACCATGGGAAATAATCGAGAGGATAAAAGATATTAGACAGAGATTGCAGCAGCTAGATGCGAGAATCATACATAATTTTAGGGAAGGGAATACGGTGGCAGATTCACTAGCAAATGAGGTGATTGATACGCAAATACATAACAGAGTACAACAATTTTCAAGAGCAACCAAGCTACATAAGAAGATTAATCAACATGGACAAAGCACAAATACCTAATTTGAGAATCAGAAACAGATATATCAACACACAAAGTCAGGAACAATGAGAACACAAAAGCATAAAGGATTGGGGAAAGTAAAGCACATGGCAGGCAGTATAACAACATAATTTTATATATGCCATGAATTCACAACAAATGAAATTACAGAAGTGAGAAACGAGGAAGACAAAACTCCGAAGGAAGGCACCTTATTTTCCAGATCCGAGACCAGTCCGTTGAGGATCCATTGCTGGAGGGAGTTACACAGGAACATAAACCAGCAGTCAAGTTTGATTTTTCGACAGCACAACGAAAGTGAAGTGTCAACTCTCTTCATCAGTCACCAGGAGATTTTTACAAGAAGTAGTACTTTCCTTTTTGCATTGACCCGGTTTCGGGCCTGTTTGTTTATTTTGATTTTGTTAGACTTTGGTCTTTGACCATTAGCTGAATAAAAAGGTCCCCAGACCACTTTACCAAAAAAAAAAAAAAACATTCAATGCAAATACTAGGTAAGACTACTAATGAAGAGAAGATCATGAAAAGAGGAGATTTGCCCCCTATTTCTCCTTTGTAAAATTACTACAACACACAACTACCTACTATCATTTTATCTCTTAATCTTCAATTTCTAATTTTTTCTATTTAGGGTCACGTCCTTAGTAAGTTGAAGATGTATCATATCTTGTTTGATCACCTCCTCAGTTCTTCTTTGACCTTCATTTATCTCTCTTAAAATCTGCTATAGCCAAACTCTCACCCCTATATATTGATGCCTCCATATACCTCCTCTTATATGCCGAACTATCTTAGTCTTGTTGCTCTTACGTCCGTCATAAAGGTCACTCCCACTTTGTCATGTATAACTTCGTTCCTAGTCCTACCGCTCCTAGCTAGTATGTACGCACATTCATCGATCTGAGCATCCTCATACCTTATCTAATTTTGAACATGTGCATTCTTGACATGCCAACATCTTCCCTATAAAACAATGTAGGTATCACAACTCTCTAGAGCTTATATTTAAGTCTTGGTGACATATTTTTATCTCACATAACCCAATGCGAAGCCTCCATTTCTGCCTTTTAGCTTTAATATGATGTTCGATATTATCATCAATCTCCCCTTTTCTTGGATATTGACCCAAGCTACTTGAAACTTCTCCTCTCTCTCATGGTTGTATGACTTTTGTATTGATCTTCACTTCCATCTCTGTTTCATGCATACATCACTAATAAAATGAAAAAAAGGAAAAAATATATTTTACAAAAATAAAATAAAAATTTATAAATTAAAAACTTTTTACATGAAGAATTAAGTACTAAAAGTTAATTAATAATTATATAAGAAAGTTTACCGAAGCAAGTAATAAATAATTAAATAATTATATAACATAACTTCCAATTTATTTTTTTTCCTAATAACTAAAATAATTTCTCATGAAATTTATTTTGTTAAAATATCATAATGACCCCCCAAATTAAAAATGATGGTGTCTCTCCTTTTGGCTCTTACAATCGAAAGCAAAAACCTAAGTCCCAAATAGAGAGCAAAGATGCAGAGATGGTGCTCTAAGCTCCGATCCCTCGCCGCTCTCCGTTCAACTCCAAATACCCATCACCACCCTCTTCCTCCTTATCGTCTTCTCCACACTGCTACCAATCCCATTATTAACAAACCCTTTACACATTCAATACTCTCTTCCACCTTTAAACCCCCTTGCCATGGTGGCCCTGTTTCGTTCCCCACTCACTCGTCTCTCCTCCCTCTTTCTGTAAGTTGCCTTCTTTTTTCATTTTCATCTTATTGGAGTGTGTATTTATATTAAGTTCGTACAATTGCCCAAGAGGAGTAGTGGATGCAGTGGACCTCCAAACCCCAATTACTTGAAATCTTGGATTTGCCTATGCAGATAATGCTTAAAATAGTATAATGTGTTAGTTTAATTGTTATTAATTACGTAAATTGCCATAGTCTAAGTGCTGGAAAATGAAAGGAAAGAGAAAGGGGTTAACAAAAATGTGACCTTGATTTCATATGATTGTTCTTGGGTGGAGCTGAGAATGCTTGTAGCTTCTCCTGTTATTTACTTGTTCACTGTTGATTTCTGCCGTGTTTAATAGTTTTTAGTGTCTGTTGTGTGTTTATTGGGATTTTCTGTTATTTACTTGTTTAGAGTTGATTGTTGATTTCTAGTTCATGCAAGTGCGGTACATCACTGCGAAACAGAGGAAAAGGAAGTTGAAAAGCAGGAAGCCGATGACTCCAATCACATCAAAAGTCAAGAAAATCAAAATGAAATTTTATTCGTATGTATATGACTTAATTTGATTTGTCTTTAAGTTTGTGTTAGATATTGAAGCTAATTAGTACTTTCTACTGGATTAGGTCTTATAAGGACAGATTTCGTGTCATGAAGGATGGCCAGATTAGGCGCTGGAAAGAGGGGAAGAGACACAATGCACATTTAAAGGTCAGCTTTTCTCTTGTTCTTTTGGAAGCTTTGATTAATTAAGCGAAATGCAGTATACATGGATACTCAATTGTTGTTAATATTACCTTAATGCATGTGAGGTGGTGTTTTAGGGTATAATTTTAATCACTTATGTGTTTGACTTGGTACTGGTCTTATTGTTAATAGAAAACTGCTTGACTGCTCGACTAATAAGGATCAATAACTGATCCCCCCTTTTAACTGTTTGCCAGAACTCTTCCAGGGTTTTAGGGGAGGTGTGTTGTGAAAAGAAGAACGTTTCTCTGTGAAGGCACTCATCTTTCTTCCCACCATGCAAGCTAATTAGTTACTGTTTAGCAAGGAGTTGGAAGGTTCCTAGCTGTTATAGTTATTGTTACAGTCAAATTCTGTACTGTATGCTTTGCTTAACAACTCCCAAAATGCATTTCTGTTAAAAATCCAGCTATGTAGGAGTTTAAAGTTTGTAAATTTATTGACTGTTCTAGTGGGAGGTAGTAGGTATCCCGTGGAATTAGTCAAGGTGTGCACAAGCTTGCCCAAACACAATGGTTTATAAAAGAAATGTTTGTAAACTTCTTGAAATTGTAGGGTTAATTTTGCTCAATACAGTGAAATGATTTAGCAATCCAGGACTGATTTAGGGTCCAAAGATGTAATGAACTTAAAGCTTACTGCGAATTTTGCGAGGTTTATTTCTCTTTAGTTGATAATTTGTGATTCCTACCTAGGAGAAAGAAATTAGGGAGTACAGAAGTTTGGTGAGATCTTCAATTTGGAGCTTCCAAATGTTGGTGCCTAAACAGATTAGGAAATGTTGTAAGGAGAATTCTGGGAAGTGAATCTAGATATGAATCAAGAATGAGAGGTTGAGGTGGAACAAAAAGGCAACTTGAGGTGCTTGAGAGGACAAAAAAGATGTTGTCATCAAGAAGCTACTACCTAATTGTGGTTGACTAACAAACTACTTGAAAGGAAGTGAAAACAACTAGGAACCAAATAATAAAATGTAGCCTAGAATAAGTAAAAATAAAATCTGAACTAAGAATCCAAGCCTTTCAGAAGAGTGTTATAGGACCACAACTATAATGCTGCCACAGTGGTGAATAATGATTCTGCCGCACTTCTCGTCTTCCCATCTGTTCTTCTATCAGCATTCAGCTCTCCTTAGGTTGGAAAAAAGAAGCTGGTGCTCAAGCCTTCGCTTTCCATGCTGAGTAGGAATTAGGGAATGTCCTGGTAATCCTTTCCATCCTTTCTTCCTTTTCCTTTAGTTGGCTAGCTGAAACAACTTTATATTAGTCTTTCCAAAGTTGCATCTGGTACAGCTCGTACGGTAATCATAACTTTTAAGAACATTTTCTCCTCTTCCTCTGGTAAATGATAATTTGATTTAAAGGTATCATGCGTGCAAGGTCCTTCATGTCTTCACCTTTTTTTGATTATTCCAGCCGAATATGACTTGATGTCCATAAAGCATCCCCAATTAAAATTGTATTTTTGTGCTTCATTGATGACATATTTTTCTTCTTAAAGATTAACTCCGACCGGATAATTGAACCTTAGAGACAAACTCATACTCGTTATTGAGAAGCAGGTTTTTTTCCTGCCACAACTCGTATATCTTAGTAAAAAGGGGCCGGACCACAAGTATTTCCATCAAATTCTCCAGACATGTATATTATTTGTCTGTTTGACTTGTAGAACTTTTATCAGAGAGTTGGAGAGCACTGGTAGTGTCTGAAAAGTTCAATCCGATCTTTTAAGAATAGGAAGTAGATTATCTTTATGGGGGATAAATATCATTAACTGGAGGATTACTCTGATTCCCTGATCTAATCCTTATGTATTAAAATCAAATTCTTGAAATAGCTCATTTGATTTTCATCACTACTTTTCGTAGTGCTTGAAATTATCAAGATAACTATCTTTATTTTCACCATTAATTTCTTCCTCCATTTAATGTGTTCATTAGGATGTTTGGTTGTCCATCAAGTTTTGTATTGCTTTCTTCAACTCCTGTTTCCCAACATGTTTGTGTAGGCTGTCTTTAGTTATGATTCCAAGTAATACATACGGGATTGTGGAAGTAGGAGTTTTACTTTGATTCATGTGAAAGCCTTCATTTCCTAAAGGCAAATAAGGGAATATGCTTAAAAGGGTTGGTTTTAGCAAAGAATTCAACTGATTCAGAATAGAGGCTTAGTTGATTGATTGAAAGAAGTTCTGGGATACAACATCAGGACCAGAGGCAAAATATCACAGATTTTTTTCTTGATAAGTGAAATTTTGTTGATTGCTCCATAAAGTGCTTATTCATGTACATTAAAAGACTTATCATCCCCTTAATAAAGAAGGGGTTCAAGAATTTGTCTGTTACCTTGTCAAAAAAAAAAAGGGGTTCTAGAAAATTGATAAAATATCACAGATAATAAATTGAGCGATTACAAAGCTATAATAGTTCTTTTTCTAATTTTAAAAGACAACCTTTATCCTGAAAATAACTGTATTTCCTAATCCTCAAGCTAATTTAGAACGAAAGATTAAGGAAGAAGATATTTAAGAAATAGGAAACGGATAATAAAAGTTACTTAAATAATCGAACCCAATTACATATCAAAAATAAATTCAGCCCAATTAATAGACCATCCTCTGATCTTAAAGGCACTGTCATTGTAAAACATTATCTGATCTATCAACCCAAAGAAAAAAAAACCTCTGATAGCATGCTGCAAAACATATGCCATGTGCTGCTATGTACCAGCTTGAAAAGTGCGAGGTGTATATGATTCTGTTGCAATACTAGTTTTGATTTATCTGTTTGTGCATCATTTATCCTCTAAATTCTTCACTAGAATACTTTTGTATCCCTTTATTTTTGAGGAGACTTGAATGAATAAGCATTCTAGAAATTATTAAAAATCTTCTTCACCCTGTCTTCTTCCTTTTTTTTGTTCTTTAAAATCTTTTTTCACTTCTTACTGTTTCATTTTCTTCTTTGTCGCGCCCTAAGCAAATCTTTAACACCACTATTCCTGTAGCACTTTCAGCTACATTGCACCCATTCATCATTAGCTCCATGTGTTCAAATTGTGCACCAAAATACCCAAAAACACTAGGTGATTTCTTCCGTATGTCCAAGCATTGGTGGACAAAGTTTCCTGATATCTATGTTGGTGAGAGGTAGCAGGTATCACGTGGAATTAATCTAGGTGTACACAAGTTGGCCTGGACATAAAGATTATCAACGACAAAAAAAGATATGTTTTGCCAAATACAGAAGTTTCCACTTTCCACATCAGGAAGATTCTGCCCCGCTCCCTTCCTCCAACCCACCCCAAAAAATGGTTTCAAATGTTGCCCTTACTCACTGAAGGCAAAATGCACAACTTCATAACAATTAAAGGCTAGCAGACTTCTACCTAGTCTATGCTTTTTAATTCTTATTTATCCATGCCCTCTCTATTCAGATTCATTTTATTACTAATGCTAATATCAGAGAATATATCATAGACAGTTTTACACTGGTGGTCAACATCAACAGTCAACCTCCACATTTCTTCTCCTTTATCCAGGGCTTGGGACGGATATACTTTGTGAAACTCACCTATCAATTAACTATGAAGTAGATTCCCTACTTTTTTGTATAGTGCTTGCATACGGAAAATCCCTTTCCTCATAAGAAATTGGTCTTTGCATTTGATTATAGTATTTATATGCAATCCAATATCTATTAGGGAAAAAGTGATGACAGATGATAGGTAAGAAACAAATGACAACCAATGAATCAATCAATCACGCCTCAAACTCGAATTAGTTGAATCAGATATATGTATTTTCTTTCTCCGTTCTGTTCTATTCAAGTATATCCAAGATTTAAAAATTTGTGTGTTTTTGCCTCCGCTGGGAACCAGAGACCTCATGATTCTCAGTCCTCTTCATTGAGCACTAGACTGTTATGCTAATTTCTTGGGTGCGGCAAAGCAACTTTTTTTTTTTAAATAATGCAGAAACGTAATTCCAGCCTGCCCCCCGTGCTAGTTATTTATTTGATAATAATAATTGCTTGGATCATAGTAAAATAGTTCGTAACAATATTGTGCATCACAGCTAAATGCAACTCTGGTGCAGTAATAACAACATTTGATATGAGAACTTAATCTTGTGATTTTTTAGGCTGAACTAGTCTAACTGCGATTTCACTTATGTTTAACGATGTGGTAATTCTGCTTGTTCAGAGGAATAGGAAGTTCAAAATTTCCTTAGCAAGGTGAAGTCTGCTGTGAGATCGCAACTTCTCAATCACTTTCTTTTATGCCTTCATTGAGTGGATTAGGAAGCTATAGCTTTTGAGATCACTTGATTTTGGAAGGCAAATCTTTGGATTTTCCAGGACCTTTGGCCTTCTAAAATTAGTTCCAGCCTAACAACTTTTTGGAGGTGGCCAGCATAGCCCTTAATGCTGAGGAATACAAAATGTTTCCAGTCTTAAAAAAAAAAAAAGAGTTCCAGGACTCATGGACTTGATAAGTTTGATTATCTGGTAGATTCTTGGTTGTAGAAATATAGGAAGGTCAAAATGTTCTGGAGTAAACTGCCATGTTTTCTGTTCATATAAATAAAATGACACTTATCACTAAAAATAGATTCTTGAGCGCTTACACGAAGTTGAGCTTCTTCAGTTGAATTATCTGCATGTTGTTGTGTTTGTACACTTGCATTGGTTATGAACTTGAGTCATGACTTCTTCAATGTGGTGCTAAATGGGTTTTATTGTTTGGTGCAGTCTAAGAAATCAAAACGTCGGCTCAGGCAACCTGCTACGGTCCCTTTGGCTTATGCAAAAGTGATGAAGAAGCTCAGTTTCTGTAGTTAAAGCATTTTTAGTTTGATGCTCTTACTGCCACTCTCACTTGAGTGGCGTTTCTTCTGATCTTGTTGGTTGTCCTCTCGAATCAGTGCAGTGTAGAAGATTTTTTTCAAGGCAAACACGTAACCGGTTTTGTTTCAGGTCTTTTGTGACAAAGCTGTTAGTCTATTTCTCTGGCAAAATGGATATGGATTTTGATAGTTCTTGTAAGAACAAATAAAAATACAAGAGAAAGTTCTTGATAGTTCTTGTAAGGAGAAAGTTGCATGGACAAAAAAGTTGTATCCAAGTGAAGAAGCCGTCATGTTCTTTCTTATGAATTAACTTATCTTTATCAATTCATATGATCTTAATTTGAACTGATTATTTTACTTCGTTTTAGTGGTCTGTCAGGAAATGAGATGAATAAACTAGTTTGATTATGTGTTTTTTTTTTTCTTCTTTCATATTTTTAGGTATTTAGTGACAAGGTGGCTCATTAAAAAATGTGTAAATGCGATTCTAAGAAACATATGGTCACAATCAGGTTTACCATTTATTCAAACTAATGTTTGTAAACCATTTATCATGAAGTTAATTAAGCTAATGGAAAATGGCCAAAAATATCCCATCCTATGAAAAATAGTTCACAAATGCCTTTCATTCATCTTTTTAGTCTAAAAATATTTCAAACCTATTTTTTCGGCTCAAGAACTCAGACTAACCAAGAAATAATTATTTGCAATTTAAAATAGCTATGTGATATATTATGATTGCAACTCATTTCTTAAACAGGACTACCCAAAGTTATTGGTGTATCTTTTTCACTATGTTCTCTCACATGTCCAGCAGCTTTAAACCAAATCTGAACCCACTATGCTCATCTTGGATTTCGAACAGGGCATCATGAACCAAAAAAATTAGTCGTCTGTATATATAATATTATATATTATATAAATAGTATGTACACACGTTGTTTATTCTGACTGATTTTCCCTCCCTAAAATTATGCTCTTTAATTTGATTAATAATCCTTTTTAAAATCTATTTATTATTATTAATGGAAAAGAAATTAAAATATATTGATTTTCCCGCCTTTAAATTATGCTCTTTAATTTGATTAATAATTTATTTCACAAATATCTTATTTTCTTCATGCTTGTTAATTAGTAGAGCTTCATAGCCGTATCAGGATTGGTAAAGTTTCCTCGTCCGAGGGACTTTTTCTTTAGAATTTCTTAATAGAAAAAGGAAATCCGTTGTTCGGAAGAGAATACAGAGAATAGCCCTATTGCTTGTACTTATCCCTATTGAGGATTTTTATGTTAATAAAAGGCCACTAGACACTCTGTCTAGTGGTGTAGATTAATATATATGGAGCATCATAGTAGTAGTGAATATCTACACTGATAGAAAGTTTCACTAACATTGATTAGCAGTTGCCATGATAAATACTCATAAGTGTTAACTTAAATATGTTTTAAATTCACTAACCTTATATCTATTGCATTTTTACTTTCTAAATATAGATTCTTTGTTATCAAGAAGGTACTATGGCATTATAAAGGAAAAATAATATTTTTTATTATGTGTAAATAATCTAAATACGTGTTCCAGTAACGTAACGGAAGCCTTGGCAAAATTGGTAAAGTTGCTACCACGTGACGAGGAGGTCACAGGTTCGAGCGGTGGAAAAATCCTTTTATAGAAATGTAGAGTAAGATTGCATACAATAGAATCTTGTGGTCCAACCCTTCACTAGAATCCACGCCTACAGAAACTTAGTGCACCAGACTGTCCTATAATTTGCCAAAGGAATTTCAATCCTTAGGAAAATCCTCAGTACGCAAAAACATTTTGTATGTCTTTCCACAAACTTTAATGTTCGCCCAACAATAAGTAATGATGTCATCACATCCTCCTCTTTAAGCACTAGCGAGCTGCGCCGTTATAAATGGTATCAAAGACACACTTGTATCATCCTTGTTGATGTGGGCTAGAGGCAGGTCCAACCCTAGAAAAATCCCATGTGGTGAGACAAACCTCGGTGAGGAAGTTGAGTCCATAAGAGGGTGTATGTGACACCCCAGCTTAGGATAAAAATCTCTACATCGATAAAACATTGGAGAGAGATGTTGGGTATATAAGTAAGAGGGCCTTACACCATAGCGACACGTTTCAAAGCCGTGAAGGCTTAGGCCCAAGGTGGACAATATCACTAACGGGATGGGCCATTATAGATGGTACTAGAGCTACTCTTGTATCACCTTGTCGAGGTGGGTCAGAGGTTTAATTGAGTTTAGGTAAATCTCGATAAGACAGGGAAAACCTCAGTGAAGATGTTGGTTATATAAGTAAGCAAGCCTTACACCATAGTGACGCATTTTAAAGTTGTGTGAGCCTAAGCCTAAAGCGAACAATATTACTAACGGTCTAAGCTGTTATATCCCTCCTCCCTGACAACATATGCCTCTAACAACATTTCCAGTTTCATCCTTGAGTCTCATTATTTTCTAACAAACACTTCATAATCTTACCCGATGGGTGGTGTCATCACTCAAGCCTTGCAAATCCTGGTCATCACTTACTTATTCGACACATATGGAAGTCAACAGTAATTGGAACTATTACTTTAAGTTCAATTGCACGATCAAGGGTAGAATAAAACATGTAACTTCTTAAATGTTTGTGTAGCCTCTTAATTATATATGTGTTCGTTGACAAACCCTAGTTCTCGGATACCAGTACCACTTATGAACATGATAGGTACATAGAAGTGAAAGGTAAAGAATCTCATAAAACATTGAGTAATTCATTATGTGAAAAGTTAACAAAAAGATCGATAACGCCATAAAAAAAAAGAAGCTACGCAAGGCTACATCAGAAATCTTACAAAATAAAACATGGCATGAGTATGGTATCTATGGGACTTTTAAGTCACACATGAGACAAGGCCCTTACTATACCCAAAAACATACAAAAATGTCACTTCATAAGCAAAAGTGCCTCAATGATAAACAAGGCTTACCACAAGCCAATGAAATGAGTGGAGGGCCTTGTGAGGATTAGTGCCGCCCTGAGAGTCCATACGTGCATCACAAAAAGATGCAGTACCTTGACAAAAGAGAAGTGATTACATGTGAAATAGTACTCACATGATGAGCTGAACCCAAATATAAGAGAATGTAAGTTGTACTAGCACCAACTTATTGCTATACTAAAGTACAAACCAACAAACAAATTTCTTGTCATGTATTTACAATGGCAGCAAGAAAATCTGTATTGTACCATTGACTTTTACTATTCTTTACCTCCTTAAAGTGCTTCATTAGGAGGAGTACTGGAGGTATTTCCGTCTGTATAAGATATAATACTTGGAATGCGGTGGATATGAGTTGCTGCAAAAGGGGGATATTACATATATAAGCATCTAAGCTAAATAAAGATGAAAACATGATTTTGCTGATTATGGTAATGTTGATTTTGAATTTCTTGTCTTTTCTTATGAACTTGCAGGAAAAAAATTGTAAAATTTGTGGTGATATAGGTTCTCAAGAAACAATTATTACCTGCTATAAGTGTAAAAATGTTGACGTGCACCAGTAAGTTCTCTCTCTATTTTTAGCATGAAAAGGCAGTCAGGCGGGCTTAAAGTCATGATCTCTTATCCGTACTTGCTCCATCACCTTGTGCCATATCTATATGTTCATTTTAAACCTCAAACATTGTCCCAATCCCAAACCCATTCTTTTTTGATTGACTTGCCATTTCTAAGGGAGAAGTTGATCTTTTCCCACAAGGGGTTGCTCCTCTTGAAGGAAATTGCGAGTTAGATTATCAACTTTTGCTCCCTTTTTTTTGAAACTTAAATAGCGATGAAAAGTGGAATAGAACTAAAAGCCTAAATGGAAGTGATATTACTTATTAGGGAGAGTAAGGACCTCTTCGAGTTGTCTAATCTTTCTGGCGTTCGGATCCTAATAGTATTGGGTTCCACCTAAAGGATACATTGATTCTTTCATTAGAATGTTGTGGAATTTAATTCTATTAAGTACATGGTTCTCTTCTTATTTTTAAAAATTCTGCTTTTCTCTTCCTTTCAGATTTTGCGTGTCGGGCTATGATGTTGATGCACCTATGGATTGGTGTTGTGAAGAATGTGATACTGACAAATGGATAATATTTTTATCACATGGACTAGAAAATGTGCAATCCGAGGGATCCTCTGCAAAGATTTGTCTTAGTACTGTGCATCCAAAGAAACATAGTAAGTTTCCTCGTGGGAGTAGGAATCGTATTAAGTGGGAAAAGGAGGTAAAGACTGGGAAAGCCAGATATCTGCCTGTTGAAGAAGCACTTGGTCTGCAATCAGGCATGGAGAAATATGAATCACCACTGATAACTACTGTGTCCTCAAGAGTTGTGTCAACCGAATCCATGGCAATCGTGACTCAAGGGCATTTTAGCAATCCTAGAGTTCAAATTTCAAATTATTTTCTTGAGAAGAGTGCAGTGCATTTATCTAAAGGTTAAGTGTTCACCAACATCTTTTGTATTCATTAATTGGTTTAATTTTTCCTCTTCTTATACCTCTAGTCTTCAGAAATTTCATTTTCTATCATTTACTTTTTTACTTTCATCCAATTGATGTAGCTTATTTTTTAGGTCCGGATGGTTCTACCATTATGGAGCATAGGAGTCCCAATGCTGTGAATGAGAGTCGAATGATGAATTCATCTACGACACACCCTTGTGATCCTGCTTTAGTTCCTTCCTGGAAGTAAGTACCCTTCATGAATGCACATTAATTTCTAATATAGTTTTTACACGGGGTAAACTGAGCTCTAAAAAGATCAAATTCAGCAAGTTAGTCTATTGCATATTTCTCCCTGGTTACCTTGTGACGTTTTTATGGCAGCAAGTTAGTCTTTTGCATATGAGTTAAAGAAATTCCCCGTGTGGAATGGAATGGTTTCCCAGAAAACTAGTTGGGGTGGAAGCAAGCTCTAGGAACGCCATTAGTATAACTAAAAAAAATGAATAGGACATTGTATAATATATGCCTAACTATGGGAAAGAGTTCTACATACTATATATTTTTGTGTCCTTGAAACTCGAATATGCCTTTCATTATGCGTCGAAAAACAGAGAAGTTTCCCTTTGATTATTCTACGTACTATATATATATATCTATTGAAGATCTTTTTTTACTTGAAGAATTGGAACCACTCAACAGGAATACAGGTTCACTTCCCTATAATAATTAGTCTTTCTCTTCTTTGCATTTTAGGGGAAATTTTGACATCATAGGTGCGCTGGAACTTGCACCTGGGATATTCAATAATTGTATCCAGGCTCATCCTCCTTGCAGAGTTAGACATAAGGTGTATGAGTTCTCAGGGCTATTGCCTGATACTCTTAAACTTGAACTAGTTCCCCGTGGGGATATCTGGGCAAGTCTGTTGAACAGTCATTTTCCGGATAAAGAAGACATAGGATTCTATTTCTTCGCAAGTGAGAGAGAAAGGTCAGCTTCTACCCTATATATCTACCCCGAAAAGGGATCAGGGGTGCAAAGTAGAAGTGCGCCCTTGCCCAGGATTATTTTTACTAGAAATTGATTTGAATTTCCCATTATTTGTAGGTCTGAGAGATATATTGCCCTGGTGGAGTTCATGCATAGCAAGGATTTGGTGTTGAGAACTCTTATCAATGATGTTGAGTTGATTATACTGGCATCCACAGCCCTGTGCAGTGGTTCTCAAAGTACATTTATAATCTCTATGTTCTTTTCTCATTTTCTTATTCCCTTTCATGAATTTTTAGGTAATATGTATATTCAATTATGCTCTGTAGATGATCAATTTTCCTGTCTATCCAGAAGATTATTCCTTTTTAAGTTAGCAATACTTGTTTGGTTTCGTTTGAATATAAATGCTTTAATGCGGTAAGTCATCAGGCCAAGCTGTAGAAGTACTGATTGTACAATCGGGAGCTGAAAAATATTTAACTTGGATTGTTTTATCTGTAGTTTGTGTATCTTGAATGTAAGTTCAAATTCTGGAGCTGCATCTCACCTTGTGGATGTTCTTGCAGGATGGAACAGTGAGCACTTCCTATGGGGATTATTTTACCGCATGGGACAAGACACCGATGGATGTGCTGAAAGAGGCAGCAACAAAGTGATGGATATGGAGATAGACATGATAGCTGGAGAAGATGTAGGAACGCTGGACATTGTGCTCCACTCATGGTTGTAGATCTGTTCACAACGAGTTTTCCTCATTCAGTTCTATCTTCTTCAGTCTGTTTTAGTCCAGCTACTTCTGTCTATCTTGATGCTTGCATCATCTATCTGACTCGTATGTTTTGGTTATATCATCCGACTCTAGTGTTAGACTCCTCATACTATTTGTCACAAATACAAATCTACAGTTAGATTTATGGTCAATATGTGAGTACTGAGTTCTTTAATTGTTGATCGCTTGGATTCCTATTACAGTTATGGTCAGGTCAGTATGTGAATTTAAAATGGAACAAGTTGCTTAAAACAACTCAGTTGGTATGGCACAGCCTTCACTATCCTCAACATTTGCAAATTAAAGAACAAATATCACCGGAACTGAAATGGTTGAAGACATTTTATCGGAAAGATATGTTTCCTTGTGATATGCTCTGCATTCTAAAATGTTTGAAGACACTTTATCGATGATATGCCGCTCATCCATTCCCAAAAAATGAAGGAATTAAAAACCCTTTTTATATATTTCAGATCACAGAAAGATGTTTCTCAAGATTTAAATGAATAATCATGAATTTTCTATAAAGTTTGCAGTTTGAAATTGGACTAGCATTTAACACTAACGAATAATATAGAACAGAACTCGTCTTTCTTTACAAGGAATGTTGATCATTTATACAACTTTTTTATTATTTAACTAATAAGGGGTTGCACGTGAGGATATCTTCGTCACACGCTGCCTACATACCCCAAAATAAATCCTATAGAGGGATCAAGTCCACACCACATACTTCTTTACATATATTACAAATCATCAGTATCCAGTACCCTTGCACAAGTTTCGTTCTCTACTTCCTTCAGATCTGGCAATTGTCTCACGAATTTATGATTGCCGAACTTGAACGTTATCTTCTGGATTGGTTTGTGTAGAAGGGACTTTGAACCACTTTTCTTCTTCCTTGTCTTTGCTGTGTTGACTACTATGGACGAATTCTGCAGAAAAGGATGGTTCAAGAGCACATCGGCAGTCCAACGCGAGCTGGGATTCTTCACAAGACATCTCTTCAGAAAATCTTTGGCTTCCTTTGACAACTTTGAATTCTGAAACTTTGGTTTCTCAAACGCGATTTGGTGCAACACATGATCACCATCTCCGTCCCACAGCGGTGTCCCTGTAATAAACTCATAGACAGTGCAACCAAGAGCCCAAATATCAACGTGTGGGCCATAGTCATAGTTACGCACCAATTCAGGTGCCATATACCTTTTTGTTCCCCTGATCATCAGTTCCCGTTTTTCTTTGACGGCCTGTTCAAAAGTCATGGAAAGCCCGAAATCAGCAATCTTGGCAGTTTCTTCTGTGCCCACCAGGAGAATATTGTCAGGCTTGATGTCGCAGTGAATAATTCCGTTTGTGTGAATGCAACAGAGGCCTAAAAGAACATTCTTTGTGTGTTTTTTAACTTCAAACTCGGGCAGTGAATTGCAATTGCGAAGACGATTGGCAAGGCTTCCTCTTGATGCATACTCCAGCAATAAGTTGTAAATGATGACTTCGTCTTCGAATGAGAGATTAGCTCCGAAACAGCGAATAATGCAAGGAGAGTGTTTGAACATGTGGAGAAATTCCTCTTCTTCTTTCAACGATTGAGAAGCATTGTAGTTGCAAGACTTGACGGCAATAAGAGAGGGAAGAGTAACGCCGTGAAATAGTGCATTGGAGGTAGAAACCAACGAGACGACACCGAAATTACCTTGACCAAGAGTTGTGCCTCTCTTCCACAATAATTCCGCCATTGAATGTGCAATTTGTTGGTAGTATACTATAGTAAATGTACGTACTATGGAGAGTAATTTATAGATGATGTTACTCTATTCCTATTTTAATTTGGATTAAACCTTTCTTTTCCCATTTCCATTCCTATACCAAAATGGATTCTCAAAGTTTAATTTCTTAAAAAGATGAAAGTTTCTAATAGTTTCAAAATTTAACTATAGGTTTGTTTCCTTCTACACTATTCTTCTCGGAGAGAGCTAGGTATTCTATGATCATCATCGAGTTTGTAATACACTCTATGATGATATTACAATTGAGGATACTTAAAAAATGCAAAAATATAAAAGCCACGAAGAAAGTTGAGTTATCGACCTCAAACTTCCTTTTACAAATGTATGAATTAAAAATAATAGATTGTCCCTCTAAATTAACCTGAAGTATCTTCCTTTTGTCTTCTTCTTCAAATTTGTCTGAGAACACTTGATAGTTCATCACTTCTTCTTGGGTTTATTGAATCTTGTTAAATCTATTGACACTGGCATATAATTTTGTTTTGCCAGTCACATCGGTATTTGACTTAGAACAAACTCCCCAGTCATTTTACCATCCCAATTGTGTTGCCTACCATGTGTCTTTTTTTTTTTTTTTTGCTTTTGTTGCTTCCACTTCTTTGATGCCGAGGTGAAATATCCCCATCCCTAGCCACTTTATCAAAGCATATGTCCAACATATTATCTTCCTCATCCTCATCAAAAAAATCATCGCCCATATCAATAGCTTAAAAGTATTAGTGGGACTAAATCCTGATGCTAAGGCCTCTGATTCATTCTTCTTTGCAATCACACTTTTAGGCAAAAATTCTAGAGCTTGTGGACTTAATTTGGCATTCAAAAGAGGAGGTGAAACCTGCACTTCTTCATCAACCAAATCAGCACACCTAGGATCACTCATCTCCGGTTTTTCCTTCGAAATAGTCAAATTATTTGTGAGATTAGCTTGAGAAAGTGATTACATAACTTTCACCTAATCGTTGTCATTCCCTTAGGACAAAAGGAGCTGTCCCAAATTCACCTTGATTTCCAGGATCCAAACCATTCTCAATGGTCTAAGCAGAATTGTTCTTCAGAAAAATTGAAGCTTCAGGGGTTATATAGTGGTATGCAACCTTTTTTACTGCCTCTTCGCCAATCCAACTAGATTTAGGAGTTGAATCTACTAAAATATTATCAGTCCCAAACTCGTTAGGACATGTACCATCCAGCTTTGAGACTCCGTCAACTACACCAGTTTTATTCGCAATAATAGCCAAAGAACTATGATTCCCAGCCAATTGTTGCCCCACATTTAGTTCACCAACTGGTTTTTCCATATCTTTTTCCGCAACTCTCATAGAGTTTCAAAAAATCATGTGCATCTACTTTAATCTTTCCATACTGTTTGCCTTAAAATCAGGTTGCATAAGTGCAACATCTTGCCCAGCTTTGTCGGCTAAACAATTACCAGACAATGTCTTCCCTACTAACAAATGACATTTATTTTCCTCATGTCCTTGTGTTTACTATGAGTACAATACAGTGGAATATTGTCATAGACAATTCTTTGATAATGTTCAATAATTTTACCTGATTCTTTCTTCAAAAGTTGTAGTCTTACATGACTTGGATGCTTGTCTAGTAGGTCTAGAATTATCTTAACCCTAGTCATACTTGGCCTGGTGCGACTTGAGTTGCTTTATCAATTGCAATAGGCGTTCTCGCAGCTGTTGCAATTGATAATAAAGACCTCCTTGCAAAGAGATCTGTAGGTAACTCTTGCAATGAAATCCATACCCAGGCTCTAGGTGTTTCGTCCTTGAGGTTGAACGATGGCGTCCATAAAAAGGTTCTAAACACATACTCTTCAGCGTCTAACTTAAAATAGCCATAAGCAGGGGAGGATCTACCGTGTGTCCAGGGGGGTCATCCGACCCCCCTCGGAAAAAAAATTACACTATATATATAAGATCAATTTTTTTGTGTACGTGTATATATTTAAAATTGAACCCCCTGAGCATATGTCAAAAGAGTAGGTCAATGGTTTATGGGGTTCAAGATTTCGCCTATGTGAGCTTTGGGTCACGGGTTCAATTCCAGGCAACAACGTTTTTTTTATTTGAACCTCCTCATATAAATCAAACCTGATCAACAGGTGACGAAAATCAAGTTGTCCAATATTACAATTTCCTTTAACATCAAATTGCTTTTGGTAAAAGCTTTCGTAACTCTAATAACACTGGTTTTCCATATATAGGTTTTCCATATACAAATTTGATAATTACTGTTTGATGCAAATCTCTCCCACAGGAAGCAGCTGTGGTTGCTATCACGTCTCCATTGAACACTGGAGAGAGAGGAAAGGAAAGAGCGGGGTTAATGATTTGGAGTTTCCATATTATCCTTTATTTTAAGAGTTTAACACTTTTTTTTATAATCTAATATCGAACTTTGTCTATCAAGATATTTAGTAGAGTATTAATCCAAATTACTTTATACATCTATTTATGCATCTTAATAAGTATCAAACTTTTTCTATCCTTGAACAATAAGGATATTTTGCAACAAATCAGATTGATGAAATGACAATTATCACTTTTTGTAACATATTTTTTCTAGATATCCTATAATTAAAACTCAAACTAGAATCAGAAATCCAAAACATTCTTCAATGAAGTAGAGTTAAATCAAACACATCTTTCAAAAAAATTACTAGTTACATTAAATACTCCACATTTACAACTTTTCCTTATATATTTCTCATAAAACTAAAGAGAAAAAAAACTTAATCCCAATGTTAATCATCATTCCAAAAGAATTATCTGCCTTTGCCATGAAAAAAAAAACAAGTGCAGAATCACATAAACATTAAAAATGGGGAAAAACAAAGAAATAGTAACTTAAAATGAGTAGAATTTTACCATGTGTGCCTGATGAATGTTGTTTGGTTCCATTTGAGCTCCAAGGCGGCACACAGACAAACAAAGAAAAGAAGGTCTGAATTTTTTTTTCAGCACACAACACACAACTTGTATGTTTTGCCACTATTTTTCTCCGTCAACTTTTACTCGCTATATTTGGATTTGGATAATCTAGACATGACTATTTACTACACTATATATTCCAATTAATTAGTATTTAGTAGTCCCTCTATTCCATAGTAATTGAATTTTTGAGTTTTTTTCATTTATTCAAAGTTCAAAAGGGATGTTTTAATTTTTTTCCATATTTGCAATTTCCAAACTTCAAGATGGATGTTTGAATTTTTCTCTCATATTTGCCCTTTCCTTTAATGAAGTTTTATATTTTCTAGGAAATAAATTTCACTGTTTACAAAGTTATATTTTTTTATTTACAAAGGACTATAGTGGAAAATATGGTTTAAATTATGTCCTTGAATATTTTTTCTTAATTAGTGTGCATTGCCTCACAAATTCACTTAATAAGAAAAAGAGGAAGTATTAGGCTTTGGAAAATGATTTGGAGAACAAATAATTTATGCTAAAATTAAGACATAGAAAAATATATGTGTATCAGTATGACCATAGATTTTTGGAGAATTATTTAACTTTTTAAAGAAATTTAATTTGTACCCACAAGTTCTAAAAATTATTAAAAATACCCATAAGTTTCTATCATCATTCTATAATGAACCTGTTCTGTGAAAAGACATGATAATGAACACAATAACTAAGATGAATCCGAATAAAGAAGAAGAAAACAGAAGAAAAATATCATTAATTTCTATACGAAAAACTACTATATAAATTTTTTACAACAACTTATGACTGAAATTCAGTCTAAAACTATAAATGATGAATATTTTTTATAAAATAAAAAGTTACGTATACTTTCAAAAATTTTAAATTTTTTCCAACTAATAGAATTTGGCCCAAATATTATTTTTTTCTAGTATTTGGGAATATGACATAATTTTTCAAAAGTATTTGTCAAATAATGACAAATTGTATGGTCAAACACTATTTTCTAAGTTTTTTTTCAGATATTTTTGAAAATATTTGTGGCCAAACAGCACGGTCAATACCTTTGTAAGTCTCAAAAAAATAAAACAAAAGTTGATTCATACTTTGACGTTTTTAGCTCTAAATGTGAGGAGTTTATGTATTTATTCTATATGTTAGTGTAAAATTATTGTTGCTTTATGGTTAAGAAGTCCACGTCAAAACTTCATTATGAGGAAAAAGTTAGGGTGTGTCTGGTATTAAGGAAAATATACTCCACGAAAAATATTTTCTTAAAAGTTCGTGCATGTAATTTGTCATATCAATGATTTCACGAAATAGTCTTCATCTACTGTCATAGCAGTCCAACTCAATAGTTGTTTTTGTATCAAATTGGACCCACACAGACTTATTCATATTTCAATCTCGGACTTACGAAGTGCACATCAATATATCAACATCAAACTTACAGAGTGTCTAACAATATGTCAACCTCGAACAAAGAAGATCTCCAACCCTTCACATCTCAGCCCCACAACATCACATATGATGAAATAACTCGATCATAATACATAATATTTAAATTATGAATTTCAATTGATACATAGATAGAACATGTCGTTTGGTGTATAACTAGCACAAATGCATCAATAATGCATTAATACAATGCCTAACTCATATCAAAATACAACATGAAAATCAAAGCTAAAATCCAACAGTTAAAGTCATTTTCTTTTTGTACTTGATCAAAAACTTGTTGCTCCCAATTGCACACGCAAGTGTACGCGGTCGCGCAAGTAATATAGTGGCTCTCAAAGAGCCGGATTATTGAACCCAAAGACTTATTGATTAACTATTTACTAAATTATACTAATTCTGATTATTTATTCAAGGAAGGATTTCAAAGACGAATATATATTAACTAAACTAAAAATAAAGATAAAATAACTAAGAAACAATTAACTAAGATAAGAGAGAATTTCACCCAATCAACGAATGAATTGATTTAGGATTATGATTTGACTAACAATTATGTTTAGCATCAATTTCATCAACTTAATTGACTGTCTAGTTGTTGATTCACGGGGTTGATAATATGGTCATGATCTCTCAACCTCTAACCGTCTACCACAATTGACAGCCTAACTACATCATTGAGTGGGATAGACTGAACCAACTATGGAACATTACATTGTCTTTCTGTATTTGAACCAAGCATGACACCTAAGTATATCCCTATCATAAACACAAATCAATTCAAGATATGCAAGAAAAGATTATACTCCTTATATTCCACGTTCTATCCCTCTATTCCTCTCCCAAGTTCAAAAGAAGACAATAAATTTATTTCAATGGTGATCAAGCATCAAAATAGTAATTCAAGAATATAAGAACAACCAATATAATAAACAAGTATGATGAATCAAGATTCACTAAACAATCATTTTATAAGTTAACATAATCCTAGAACAAGAAGTTTAACTCCACATAGACATAGATCAATTACAACGAATCATTCAAAGAAAGATGTAAAAAAAATTGATAAAGGAGAAGAAAAGATGAAACCCAAGTTCTATGGCCTCCACGGCTGCTCATAGTCAAAAATTATTTTCTACATTATATCCTCCTCCCCTCAAGAATTATTATTATTATGGACTATTTATAGATATAGAAAATTCTAAATAGAATAATTGAGTCCAAAACAAATTGGAAACCCAAAAGCTAAAGGAATTGTATTTCGTGTGAAACATTCCTCTATCCGCTGCCTTCAATTGGTGCTGATGCGCTCAATTTGCGCTCAATTTGTGACACATGAAAGCAATTCAAATTGTAATTCCATTTTCTTCAGTATGCTCCGCTTATATAATATATATTAGGGAAAATTGTATGAAATAACAAATTATTAATTCAAATTAAAAGTTATACCCATAGTTTATTTTAATTGTAATTCGCAGCAAACATCCCTTTTTTTGCTATCTGATTCGGTATACAATTAGTCATTTTATACATTTGGTATAAAATATATAAAATGCTTTTGTGTTTGTATAAAGCAAGAGAAAAGTGTATATACAAATACAAATACATATATTTTCGTCCTATACACTTACAATTATACAAATATAGATCTTATTATACAAATTACAATGTATAAATGAATTTATACAAAACTGAACAATTTATATAAAACTGGATATTTCTAGCGAATTATACAAATCAAAAGCTCCATAACAAACAAAAAAATTGCTATGGAGTGCAATTATGCAAACTATAGCTATAACATACAAATATGATTTTTATGTTTGTTAAATGTGAAAGTTGCTCATATTACTATATTCAATTTAATCCATTAAGCTGTCTGCTTGATTTCCTTCTACAATCTTCCATCTTTTATTTGTTTTAGCTCCAAATTTCTTCATCTTCATACCAATTTGATCCTACAAATAAAATAAACTTTTTATCACAATCCATAAAATTCATGCTAAAAAAGGACAAATAAAAATACTAAATATGAGATAAATAATGATTAAAAAAATATATTTTTGACCTCACATTAATAGTTGTATATATTTTTGTCGCGCAATGTATGATATACTAACATAAGCACAATCAAGGTGCCATCGGCGCCTTTGTAGGAGTCATGTGTGGCCTTGAAATAGCTTCATCAAAAGGTTGATTTGCATATTGTAATTGAGCCTCAGTGAAATTATTATAACTGACTATGTAAAGTCAAAAGATAATGTATCAGATTCACTTACAAAAGGCTTAACTAAAATCAGCCAGTTGATAAATCATCAAAGGGACTGAGACTATGGATGAGGATAAGTCATCATAATGGTAGTTCTACCTAGCTGACTTGAGATTTCAAAATCTAGATTCAAGGAGATCAAACAAAGTTATGAATAACGGTTCAACATTGTTGCTAAACTAATTCCAATCTCAATTTGCTTAGCTTTAAGGATGAGGGGTAATGGAAATTGGAAAATAAAGTTTATTGGAGGTGAAGAGGATGCCTTTTGTCCTTTTGAGTAAAATACTCGTCCTAACTATTAAACGGTTGAGAAGAGAGACTCCCCTCACGTCGTCGTCATCGTGGCTCACTTGATTTCAATTTTTGTCTTTGACTTCATATTTGATTGGAAAAAAATCTTTTCATTTTCACTAATTAATTTTAGTTTTTCCTGATAGTAATATTAGTTTATTGATTCTTAAAATTTGTAGGCAAAGAACCTATTTCTTTCGGACGAAAAATCACTTCCCTTCGACAAAAATAATATATCTAAACATTTAAAACTATAAACGAATTTAAAATATATTAACAAAAAGGATTATAATTAAAAAAAATTATGTATAAAAATTAAAATTATATATTATGTTGGTTTGTTTTGGATTCAATTTAACTTCTTTTTTTTTTGTCAATACAAAGTCAAATAAAGAATGGTCAGTTTTTTTCTCATGCCAAATCAAACTACAAGTCCATTTTTTTCTTCAGTTTGACTTAGTTCTCGGTTCAATTTGATATGATGATTTGACTCGTACACCGCTAATCGACATATTACAATTAATTAGTTATTTTTATGGAATCTACTTATACTTTCTGGATTATAATTTATGGCTCTACAATTATTATATACTTTGATTTGAGAGTTTTTAGATTAGAGTTTCAACTTTTAAGGTACGATGTCTATATTTTTGTTGTTCATTTCATATGTGCTCTTTAATTTTATTTTAATTGAAATTCTATCAAAAAAAAACTTCTTTAATTCACATGTATGTTCTCTTAGACTTTTTTTTCAAAATAAAATTATAGTCACAATTAATTTATCTTGATTTATTAAATGTATTTCTTTGGCTGTTGTGATAACTCTAATCACATACAAGACTATCAAGCATGAGTCATTTGTTATTATGTAGGCGTTTGATCATGAAAATATTTTTTTATTTGGATTTTCAAAGTTGAAGTTGAAATTAGAGTTGTATTTGACCAAAAGTTATGTGATGTGTAGGATCCGTTCGGATTTTTTTCTTTGTTGGAGTGCCTCTGTGGAGCGCAAATGGTCACTCACTCTCCGAGGCAAAAGGGACGACAACCTCACAAAGTAAAACCTAGTTTTTTTAGTAAGTTCCTACGAACCTGTGGCACAGTTAGAATTTCGAGAGTTAGTTTTTTTACTCCTGATTGAATATCGACCTGAAAATTTTATGGTCTTAAAAACAAAAATATACATATTTGAATTGTATAAAAAGTATTATAAGTTATAATAAATTATAATTCAAAATATTTAAAAGATAGCAAAAAAGTTATGTCAAAAGAAACATTTGACTCTCAAAATTCAAAAGTTGTTATATAAATTGAGATGAAAGAGTATATTATACTTTTTCTTATTAGTATTTACACCTTCAATGTTCATTTGTTGTTTGTTAGAGTATATTAGACTTTATTTTCTAGTATTTACTCCAATTTTCATTTGTTGTTTGTCTGATTTTGACCTGTGACAGAGAGTCTAAGAAAGTACAAAAAACACATTAATGCTGAAAGTATACAAATATTCATTAAATTAAAGATTTGTCAAAATAAGTAAATGAATAATCATTTTTCTAAAAAGAGCTAAAAATAACAATAAATCAAATAAATTGAAATGGAGGAAGTATTTGTTTTATCCATAGCGACTGTTCAAGCGATCAATGCATCTGCATTTGTCTTTTTTGTTTCTCCATGGCAAAAGACCGACATTCTTTTTGGAATGATTAGAGTGGGCTAAGCGTGTGTCTTTTCTAATTTTTATTTAATTTAATCTTTTGCCCTCTCTTATATGCAAAAAATAAAAGTCAAAGTTGTTAATAAGCTATTTAACAAATGAAAGGGTGACTGAGTTGGTGTGGTAGTATATATCCCATTATAAAGATCTGTTTCATTTTACTTAAAGAGATATATAAAGTAATTTAGACTAATACTCTATTGAATATCTTTCTTAAGGATGGACAAAATTGTCCAAGCTCGTTCGGACATCATGATTATAAAATAAATAAAGGAGTTCTATATCATTAAGTGAATAGATTAAGAGGAAATCTTGACAATTTACTCAAAATATTGTCTTTCCTCTTTAGTAACAGTGTGGTACTAAAGTTCTGGACTTGATTGTCAAACAATGTATCAGCTACATATGTCACACAACTATTAGAAACTTTGATATTTTATCTCCATTAGGCAATAATAATCAATGTATTGCTGTTTGTTTGTGCACTTTTTTCCTAATTACTTTCAATGCAGTTCAATTGTCCACGTCCTAATTTGATTTAATTTGTACTCTATGCTTCCCCCATTATTTGGATATTGTGTTGCTGTTTCGCTACATAGGATGTCTGCTTATACCTTGTTCTACTAGTAATTAATAGATAGGGATTAAAATTTAGTTAGTTTTTAGAACATTTTACTCTAAAATCAATTTACTGATTTGTTAAAATTTTAGGTTCAAAATAGTTTAACATCAATGCATACTGCACTATGGTTGGGTTTTTCTTCTTCAGTTTTCTGCAAAGATAAAGATTTTATTAAATAATGCATTTTTACCTGGACAAATAGATTGGAGAGATTGATTTTGTGCATCAAAGTTTTCTCTCTATACAGGTTTGTCTTAATTGTTTTGAAAAATCTCCTTTCCTGTCCAAAAGAAGATGTTATAGCAGCTAGAATGTGTCTATTGGTATAACATTTAAGTACAAAACAACAAACTTAAATATAATACTTGGTATGCACTGGTGGATATGCTTCTGTTATATAAGAGGGATTTATTATGAAAGATAAGCATGTTAGTTTTAAAGTAAACAAGAACTTGATTTTGCTGATTATAATTTAGCTTTGTGTATCTGATGACATTTTGTCTCCACATATTTCATTATGTTCATATGGTAATCTTAATTCTGTGCAACAAAAGAAGCTGAATGGGGCACTTTGATAGCATCTAGATCCTTGTTCATTGTCAAAACTAGAGAGCAATATGAGCTTCACTTAAGTTGGATCAAGAGTCTGTCAACATCTAAATTTCTTGTTTTTTCTATGTGAACTTGCAGAAAAAGATTTGTGAAATTTGCGGTGATACAACTTTTGAAAAAGCAATTATGACTTGTTATCAGTGTAACAATGTTGACGTGCATCGGTAAGTTCTCTGTCTGCATTTCTCTCTTTTTAGCATGAAAAAGTGGACAATCAGTTAGGAAAGTTGAAAGTCATGACTCTCTGATCCATACTTGCTTCATCACTTATGTTCTTTGTAATCCTCTAACATTGTCCCAATACCAATCCCCTTCTTTTTTGGTTGACTTGACATTTCTAAGAGAGAAGTTGATCTTTTTCCCTCTGGAAGGAAATTGCTAGTTAGACTATCAGCTTTGCTTTCCTTTCTTTGGATTTTTTTTGCATGTTGTGGGATTAAATTCTCATAAATACTGCATGTATCTTTTCTGCATACATAGTCTTTTTCCTGTTGCTTTTCTCTTCCTTTCAAATATTGCATGCTGGGATATTATATTGATGCACCAGTAGATGGGTGTTGTGAAGGGTGATATTGGCAAAGGGATAATGTCTTTATCACATGGACTAGAAAATGTGCATTATGAGGGATCCAACTTTCATGCCTCTAAGAAGATTTGTCAGAGTAGTGTGCAACCAAAGAAACATAGTAATAAGTTTCCTCGTGGACATCGTATTAATTGGGAAAAGAAGGTACGGAATGGGAAAACGAGATATCTACCTGTTGAAGAAGCACTTGCAAGCATCAAGAAATATGGATCTCCGCTGATAAATATTGTCTCCTCAAGAGTTGTGTCAACCAAATCCATGGCAAACATAGCTCGAGGGATTTTTAGCAAGCCTAGAGCTCAAATTTAAAACTCTTTTCTTGGGAAGAGCATAGTGCAACGGCCTTTCGAATCGATAGGATATACAAAACCTCAGAATCTTCAAATTGCCAAAATCACTAAACAGAGCAAAAAAATAGTACAGTTATCTAAAGGTTAAGTGTTCACCACCATCTTCTGTATTCATTACTTGATTTGATAATTTTTCCTCTTCTTATACCTTTATTCTTTAGAAATTTCATTTTCTAGCATATACTCTAAATAGTTTTTTCTAGATGTTGAGATGTCTAGAGTTGATATTATCTTTCAAAATGATTTTTGTTACACCATCAACATCTGTAAAACTTTCATAGCAAAATTTATTTACTTCTATACTTCTATCCAATTGATGTAGCCTATTTGTTTAGGTCCGGGTGGTTCTACAAGGAGTTCCAATTCTGTGAATGATAGTCGAATGATGAATTCATCTATGACACACCCATGTGATCCTACTCTAGTTCCTACCTGGAAGTAAGTGCCCTTCATCGTATTATTACTAATTCAAATTCAGCTCATGTCTGTTTTTAGATGGCCTATCTTTGCTAGTAGTCAGTTGAATGATTAACCTATTCTTTGTAATTTCCCTATTGATAAGTCCGAAAACATATACAGTACATTTTGTCAACACCATAATGTTAGTCCTTGAGGAGTTGGCCTTGTGGTTAAGGCATATGAGTAACAACTTGGACATTCTAGGTTTGATTCCCAGCTACAACAACTGGTGCGCCCATCTGATCTAGCCTTATAGGGCAACATTACCTTGTCAATATGTGCTTATGGGATGGACAAGTTTCCCAGTGAATTAGTTGGGGTATATGCAAGCTAGTATGGACGCCATTAGTATCACTACAATAATGAGTAGGGCACTGAAGAATATATAACCTAATGATAATCTCAATGTGAATTGCTTAGTTAGATGATAGTTGATCTAATCTCTCTTCCTCTTTTACATTTCAAGGGAAGTTTTGACATCTTAGGTACTTTGGAATTTGTACCTGGGATGCTCAATAGTTGTATCTAGGCCCATCCAGAGTTAGACGTAAGGTGTATGAGTTCTCAGGTCTTTTGCCTGACACTCTTAAATTTGAACTTGTTCCCCATGGGGATATCTGGAAAAGTCTATTCAACAATCATATTCCGAGTAAAAAAGACATATTAGGACTGTATTTTTTGTAAGTGAGATAGAAAGGTCAGTTTGCTTTATATATCTATCTGTAATGGGGTAAGGGTTGCAAAGTAGAAGTGCCCCCTTGCCCAGGAATGTTTTTATTAGAAATGGATTTTCAATTTCCATTATATATAAATCTGAGAGATATATTGCTCTGCTGGAGTTCATGCGTAGCAAAGATTTGGTTATGAGAACACTTATAAATGATGTTGAGTTGCTTATACTTGCATCCACAACGATTCTCAAAGTACGTCGATAATCTCTATATTCTTTTCTCATTTTCAATGAATTTTTTAGGTAATACATTTAGCTATGTATCCAGAAGATTATGCCTTTTTAAAGTGGGGATACTTGTTTGGTTTCATTTGAGTGTAAATGCGTTGTGTCATCAGGCCAAGCTATAGAGTACTGATAGTACATTCTCTGATTCTCATGAGAGACTAGATCAATTATCTTATCCTTTGAGTATAAATGCGTTGTGAATGTTCTTGTAGGTTGAAACAACAAGCACTTCCTGTGGGGACTATTTTACTGCTGAAAGGGACAACAACAAAGTGATTGATATGGAGATACACATGATAGCTGGAGAAAATATAGGAACATTTGACATTGTGGTCTCGACAACTACTTTTAGAAATGGCTTTGATTTAGCTCTTTAACAGAAACTGTTACTGATATTACCTGCAATCTAGTTTGTGAATTCGTTGTCTTTTTAGTTTTGCTCATGACAATGTAACACTAGTTCTTGGGAGATTGTTTTGCTCTCACATTGTTATTCGACTTTATCTTTATTAATAATTCAACTGTTGGACTTGTATGTTTTAGCTTCTCTCGTATTGTTAAAATTGGGTTGATATACGTCTTGTATCAACTAACTTAGGATAATCTATGAGTTGATTATGGGGACACCACTGTGTGATGCACATGATGATCATGTGTTGGACAAAATCGGGTTTGAGAAACCAAAGTTTAAGAATTCAAAGTTGTCGTAGGAACTTCAAGATTTTCTGGAAAAAAAATGTCTTGGGATGAATCCCAGCTCGCGTTGGACTGCGGACATGCTCTTGAACCAGCCTTTTCTGAGGAATTCATTCAAAATAGCCAACACAGCAAAGACAAGGAATGAAACTTGTGGAAGGGTATTGGGTGTAGAGATATTTTAGGCTTGATTCTGTAATCTTTGTAAAATAGGAAGCTTATGTTAAGCCCTTGATTGTAGGCTAAATAGCTAGCAACTAGTTCCTTCCATGTATTGTAACTTAGCAGTTGTTATATATTGATGTACATGTCTCATTTGAGAAATAACTCAATACAAAAGAACTATTCTGTTCAAGATTTGAACTCTGGGTACTGGCAATAGATAGATCCATAATAAAAAATTGATTTGTAAAGAAGTACGTGTGGGCTTGATCCCTCTTTAGGCTTTGTATTGGGTGCGTAGGGAGAGTGCGATGAATATGATCGCACGTGCAACCCCTTGTTAGTTTAATAAAGAAAGGCGAGTTGTTATATCTGTTTTGCAAAGTTGAGTTTGTTATTATGATTAATCTTCTCAGTTAGAAATCTATAGTTTCTTTATTAGTTTGACTAATCTGTTGTGCTTTTCCATATTATGATTGATCTATGGTTTCTTTATGGGAAAAGGCCCTGATTTACCCCCGAACTTTATGATTTGGAGCTGATATACCCTCCGTTTAAAAAATGGCTCATATATGCCCCTGCCGTTATAAAAAAATTAATTTTTTTTAGCTTTAATTTAAGAAATATTTGACAAGTAAATAAAAATGAAGGGGAGTAATATTGTCAAGGAGAATTGTGATATACAATTATCACCAAACTTGCTCTCCTTTTGTCTGTTTTGGTATAGCTCCTCTATTTCTCAACAACACATAATTACGTTTGCATTCAAGTTGTATATTATAGTAGTGCAAAGACTTATTTTAATATTATAAATAACCAATCTGTTATACCAATTAGTTAATCATTATTTTTTACCAAATTATCTGAAAGAGTTGGTTTGGTTCTTATGGAATCAAACTCAATGGAAGATGAATTAATATGAAGATTTGGTAGGAAGATAATTGGTGCAAAATAAAAGTCAAGATAGTTACTTGGTAGGTGAAATTTAGGTAAACCATAAAATAGTTTCACATGTTTAACCTTGACATTTTTGACACATAATGATGTCATGGATGACATCAATAGGAAGAATTCATTCCTATAAATAAGTACCTCTTAATTCATTTTCAAATCATCCTCTCACTTGCCTTCTCACCTTCTAAGGCATTTGATGTTCTCTCTTGTAGTATTTCACTTGTATTCTTTGCAGAGTGAAATAAATATTGGTGCAGTTGTTCTTTGGTGGACGTAGGATCATTTTAATCCGAATCACGTTAAATATTCTTGTTCTTCCTTGTTCTTTATTTTCACGTTTCCGCTAACAATTGGTATCAGAGCCAAAGTTTTGTCTGAGTATGCTCTGTGGTTGCAACATAGTCTGAACTTACACATTAAAAAAGAATTACTTTGGTTTTCTGTATTTCCAAATACATTGTAGTAGAAAAGGAAGAACAAGTAAAGATGAGTTCCATGAAGTTTGAAATTGATAGATTTAGTGGGGGCACCAACTTCAATATCTGGAAGATCTAGATGATGGCGTTACTGTGAAGGGAAGGTTTAATCCATGCTATTGATGGAAAGTATCCCGATAACATATCGGATTCCGACAAGGAGAAGATTGAAGGAGATGCATTAAGTGTAATCCAGTTGTCCCTTGCACCTAACATACTTTGTGAAGTGAGTATAAGTACCGACGAGACGGCCAAAGAGTTATGGAAAGGGCTGGAAGGGATTTACCAGGACCGGTCAGTGACAACAAGGATGTTGTTACAATGACGTCTTCACACATTTAAGATGGATTCAGGTACTTTGTTGCAAGACCATCTATATGCGTTCAACAAACTTGTGATGGACTTACAGACTGCTGGAATAAAAAAGGATGAGAAGACACTAGCATGTGCTTTTCTATTTTCATTGACTTCAAAATATCATGATATTGAGAATTCAATGATGTATAGCAAAGAGCCTATCACTCTTGACCAAGTGCGACAAGCACTTAACTCTTGTGATGTGCGGATGCATTTTGAAGGAGACAAAGGTGACGAAGCTAGTGGGCTCTTTGTGAGAGGCCGTACTAGCCAACATAGAAGGAGCAAATCGAAGTACAGATCAAAGACTCATGTGAACAAGAAGAATGCGGAGTGTTGGGGCTGTCACAAAAAGGGGCACTTTGAATGAGATTGCCCTATGTCGCGAGTGCATCTATTGTTGAGCAAGTACATGATTCTGATGATGATTATGTACTAACAACATCATGCAATAGTGAAGTTTATGACAATAAATGGGTCTTAGACTCTGATTGTATGTAACACCCCAGAATTGTTTTGAGCTAAGACCCGAACCGTTCTTCATAGTGAGTGAGATTTTTGCAAGGAATTTATAATTTCTTGAGTATTAAGGTCACTAGATGTAGCACCTTAAGTTTCAAGAAGAACCTAAGAGAAAATCATTCAAGTCATTCCTAGTTTTTCTTAAGTTTTGGGTCAACTTCAAACGACCATAACTCTTAGTACAAGATGAGTTAGGTGATCTGCAAAATATAAAATTAAAGCCCTTCGAGTCCTCTTTCCAATGCCACTGAGTTTTCTCAATTCCGAGTTCTGAGTAAGAAGTTATGACTGATTTACTAACATTGCGCAAACCTGGCAGCAGCTCCGCGACACAGAACCAATACGGACCTCACTGCCTGGTGAAAAATAATTCCGACTCCCAGCTCATTTTATTTATTTCTTTAAGGGTATTTTAGTCCTAAAAACCCTTAGAAGGTCATCTAAATTTCCCTAAACGAATAGAAAATCAGTTTTCTCAAATCAAACCCACTCATTCACTCCAAAGATTCTACGCTGAAGAAATTCAAGAAAAGTGAAGGCTAGGGTTCTTCTTTCCAGATTTTTCCTTCAAGTTCTTCAAGAAGATGATTCTTTCAGGTATGTAAGCTTTCATAGTGTTGGGTTTGTTCACCCAGCTTTAAATTCGTTCTAAAAGTTGAAGCTTTGATGTTCTTGTTATGTATTCATGAATTTGCTTTCGTTCTTGAATTGGGCTGAGATTGAGGAGTTCTTGAGGTTAATGTGTCAATTTATAGAGGGGTTAGAGTTAGATTCTAGTGTACATGTGCTGGGTATCTAAATCTAAAGAGAGATTGAGAAAGCAAATTGAATTTAGGCGAATTGGGGTTAGAAAACGAAGAAGGAAAAGTCGAGCAAATTTTGGCACGTAAGTCTGCATCGCGGACTTTCTCCCCTAGTGACCAAAAAGTTTCTCCGCGTCGCGGTTAAGACGCGGACTCCTCTGTCTCAAAATTTAATTTCGCGAGTAATTATTTAAAACACCTCCGCGTCGCGGACTTGTTCCAAGACGATGATTTTATGACTTTTCTCATGTTTAGCTATCAACAATCATTCCTAAACATCATGAGACCTTTCCTATCACAAATCACAACCTTGAATTCATAAATCACATTCAAGGTAGAGTGGAGAGTCAAAGTCTTGAGAGTTCATTCGAAAAAATTTCAGAAAATCCCTTTAAGTCCTTTTGAGGAGTCTTCTGCTATTTCTAATAACTTGTTTCAAGACTCGAGCAAGTAAGTACGAGTGAGGAGAATGTATTCATGAGTCTACTTTATCATTACAAGATCCTTCATATCATGAACTATAACTCTTGAATTCATAATTCACATTCAAGAGAGAGTTAAGAGTAGAGTTCAAGAAAGCCTTTGAGTTCAATTGTGAATCCTTTGA